>ML805712.1:0-103275 GCA_009831015.1 Picea engelmannii
AGATTTAGAATATTCAACATTGTCTCCTAGGAATTCATTGTCAAATCTTGTTCAAGTTCTGAGATTTGTATACCGACATTCATTTTGATATCATTACCATAGATCAAATTTGAAAGGATTCATTTTGAGGGAGACAACAAAGAGAATAAAGTAACTCTATTACCATATGATAATATGCAATAAATCCAAACTAGAGATCCTACTCTAGTGCAGTGACCACCTATGGTCTGAAACCTTTTACAAGGAGCTGCATCCCAGATCTGGATAAAATACTATAGAAATATCCTAAACTTCACTCGGATATATAAAAAATTGATGCCATAAAAAAAATGAATCTTAATTTATGGGATACACATAAATGTGCTATAGAAGTACAACCTTCAGTGGTATGCAATAACAAATGCAACTAGCCAAGACTGAAATTACCATAGAAATCTTAATGTTATAGCCAATAATGAACCGTTAGTCATTAGTGTAGTGAAGTGTGTGTGCATATATATATATATATATATATATATATATATATATNNNGTGTATATATATATATATATATATATATATATATATATATATATATATATATATATATATATATATATATATATATATATTATTTCTATATTTTGCTTGACATGCACTGAAGGCTACAAGCATATATACATAATAAATTAGATGCAAATAAGAGGTTGTTTCTATATTCTTAGTGAATATAGCATGACGAAGGAAGAGATAATGCATATATGATGAATCATGAAGAGACCAGGAAAACAAAAGGTGTAACATATTCATTATTGCAGATGACCTCCACGACCCTTCATGCGCAACAACTAAGATGTGCACATAATAAAGGATACAAGGAGAAACATGAGAGAAAGCATGCATAACTTCCAAGAATAAATTGTCTTTTATATACTAAACAACACTTATATAAGGTCTAAGTAATAGGGTGCATATTCTTGTAAGACCTCACAAAGAAGCAAAGAAGATATGATCCCTAGCCCTGTCAACTTGAAACCTTTATAAATCTCAATGAACCTTGATTTAGTATTCGAGGGACCAAAGATTAATTTTTTTAATGAAAAAGGGACTCTTTAATGCCATAGTACCATGTGGAATATTTTGGACCTACCACCTCTATTATCATTCTCCATTGCTGATGTCATACATTCCACATGGAAAATCATGATTAGTCCATGCACCCAATAGGTAAACAATGCCAACTTCATCAATATTGGGTGGAAGTTTTCTAGTTTTGTCATGTGTTTTTATGATTCTATCTTCACTTAGTCAACATTACTTTCCCTATTGAATGTGTGTCGTGTGGTAATCTCCCATTCCTATGAGTGGATTTCATGGTTTGTGTAATTACCTGTAAGAGTCCCTTAGTCCACTTAACCTACTTGTTGGATGAAAAATACTATAGAGAGAAGTTTTAAACTATTGTTGGGTCTGTGGACTAGGTTATGCAATAGTCAAAGCATAAGGATCCCAATTAGACTAGAATTCTAGAGTCAAAAACATTATAAAGAAAATTTGGAGAAAGGGTTGAGCTCAAGGAAAGTTTTGTGTAAATTAGTAAACATATAACAAAGGAATATCTCCCCAGTTCAATGAACCTAAAATATTGCTAGGATAGACAAAAGCTTCATTTGAATTCTGAAAATAGAAGGACTTAGAGAAATTATTGATGAAAATATAGTTACGTTCCCTTTGCCACATATTTATGGATGCCACTTGTTATATCATGGCCCATGGGGTACTATCCACATGTTTCTTTGATCGTCTTTTATTGACATTATGATTGTTTCATGGTAGACTTTGATTGGTCCATGTACTTGATGAGTCAGTGTTTCTAATGTCATTGTAGTGATGTTTCCAATGAACCTGAAAACTTATTAGATTTTCTACACTCCAAGGTTAGGTTTGTGAGGGATGTTATACAATATATAAAACACAATATCTCATAATCCTTTGGACATTTGTATGTGAAAAATAAATAAAACCAAATTGAATAGGAGTGTTTAGTTCATAAGGGAACTTATGAAATCCTATAAAACACAAAGTCTAAAATCCTCCTAAACTCTTGGACATGATAAGGTTATCTACTTTGATTATAAAATGTTTGGAGTCTTAAAAGGAACATAGACTAAGTGTTGAAACCAAAACATCACCCTGTGCCAAACTACTAGCCATTCTTTCACTATACAAAATGCCTTATAGCATCATATCTCTTAATGATAACCCAAATACTTTAATAACTAGGTCCAAATCTACCATCAAGGCTCAAATGAAGAAGGTGTCCCTAAATATATCTAGGGGGATATATTTAGGAATACATGATTCTAGTTTTAGAAAAGAGGTTGTCTTTGTGCCCATTTTAGCATGAGGTAACATTCATAAAAATGCGTTGTTGTGTACTTATTTTAGCACTTGTATTGGGTTGAGTAAGAGACAAGATATAAATGATAATTTCTTTAATTTTATGTATGGATGAAATAAGGATAGATGGAATTGATTGTGTTCTTTGAAGAGGTGTGAAAAAACAGGTAAAGTAAGCACATGCTTAGCCTTTCCTTGAGGAAAAGAAAGATTGGGCTTTGAGTATATTTTTAGCATCCCAATAATCTTTTGATCAAAATACATAAATCATGATCCAATCATTACTTTGTAGGTTGTTTGTTGATCAATCAAAGCATGGAAGTCATGTCATTTTTGAAGACACATATCTTATTCTAGGAAAGAACACTGAATTTGGAACAATTATCTTCAGTTATAAAGATGAGAGTGAAAATTATTTAGTAAGAAAATAAATATGGAGTATATAAACCATGCCATATTTTAGTTGTCGATTCTTCCCATGGAAACAATGTCAAGGACAAATGAAGAAATCATATAGTATTCACTAATTGACTAACTCAAAGGTTGGCAGGCTGGCGAAGACGTGTTGAGGGACAATCTCATCTCATCATGGTGTAGCATTCCAATGAAGGTAAGGGGAAGAATTATAGCTTGAACCAACATGTTGTGAAAATTACAAACAAAACATATATATCCAAAGATCCCATTTGCAACAAAAAGGGTGCAACTTATTACGATTGCATGAGGAACTAATTGTGTTAAATACGAGTGTTTTTATATACTTGGATGGCATTAGTTGGCATGAATAGGGTTAGTAGAAGTTCAAGGCAAGTTAACAGGGGAGTCTACTGCATTTGGTCAAATAAACTCTTAGAATCCATCAGTATATCGAAAATTGTAATAAAGTATTGACAAGTGGATTCCACTTAAATATGTATGGAAAGAATCATGTTTGAATGATGTGGGCATGGACCAATTTTCCATGTGTTATGTTTTTGGACATAATTGAGACCTACAACATAGAAACATTTATAATACAACCCACAATCTACAAAATTATGCAATGACTCTCTTAGTGGAGCCTACCTATGTAAGACCTATGTAAGCCTAGTATTGTTCCCTTATTTTTGCATGGTATGTGGAATTAATATTATAATATTCATTATTACACTTTCTCAAATGATTCTATTTGTATACTATGAGGACAACTACAAAATCCTTTTGAAAGACTAAAAAAGAAAAGTATATATGAAACATATCCCATAAAGCATGAATGGTTCAACAACAATAAAGATACCTACATGAAGTTTAAGCATAAAACATTGAATGAGTGAGATACAATCTATGCCAAGAGATCCAAGGGACTATCATAAGCACACAATTTTTTTTTTTTATTGTTATTGTGAATACTCAATATTTTGATATTATTGTTATTGTGAATATTCAGAAAAAAAGTATGGTGAGTAAACCTGGATGTATAATCAAAATTGGATTTTTGGCATCATAGTGATGGTTCAAAAAAATATTTTTCATGACAACATGCCTGCATCATGTCAAATAAAGAAATATGTCAAGCCAATTTGATTGTAGAAAAGTGATCTGAAACATTCATATGTCTTCTAATTGAAACAAATGTGTATGTCAAGGATTGGAAAGCATGGAAAATTATAAAGAAAACACTTACCTTGGGTATTCGCACTATAAGGTCAATATTTAGGAAGGGTTTTGTTGTTGTCTTAAGTGCATAAATGCCAATAGTTTATAAAGAATTTGGCTTCCTGAATTTGAAGTCAACTTTATCACCAGGGGCCCCTATATATTTAAAATAATCTTACACAAAACCACCAAGAATAAGAAGGAGCAGTAAGACTTGAATAGAATTATGCTTGGGAAAAATACAAAACCTACGAGGACTCACAAACAAGTTGGGTTGGGGAATACAAATGTAGTGGTCAAGTTCAAACTATGAGTAGGGACAATCCTAATGGAGTTTATATATTTTTTTCATTTGTATATATATAATGAACAATAGCTAATGATGGTACAACTCAAATCAATCCACTCTAAACATTTTTATAAGCATGCATGTTGATCATTAATAAAATACCATAGGTATGACCCTTCCAAGAAACTATAAGGTAATTAAAGACACCCAATACACCAACATAAATTTGACATTTAGGTCATTGTGTGACTCAAACATATACCCAATCTAATAAACACATCCATGATAATTTTCTAGGCTAAGATGAGAGCGGGCAGGTCAACAGGAGGTCGAACCAAGGTTGATGGGACTAAAGTCTAGGTATAAAAAACACCTAGGTCAAAATTTTTGCAAATAATAGAGTTGGATACAAGATTAAGTACAAAGATGGACCAAAGGCACAATAAAGGTAGTGAAGTAATTGAAAATCAACACACAAGCCCAATAAAAACAATACAAATATAATATCCATGAGACAAAATAACCAAGTCTACATACAAGGCCAAAGACACCATGAGAATGATAACCTGTCTACCAATTACAAGCTTGAGCCATGATATGAACAAAACAATGAGAAATATATCAAATATCCAAGCAATGGGGCTAGGGATGAGCTAGACTCCCCACCCATACAAATGATAGTGCATATTTGAGACTAGGTTGGGTGCCTGAAAAGAAAAAACACACAGGTTCAAAATTTCATTGAGATAGGGCTAGGTGAATGCCCAAATGAACTAGAAAAACAACACTCCTAGATATTAAGTTTGTGACAAATATGAAACCCAAAATGATAAGCATCAACTACTTGGAATGGACCATGAAACCAAAAAAAAAATGACCTAGGTATTGTTTAGTTTGGTCACATAAGCAAATATCAAGGCTAGGATTGAGCTATTCATAGATTCACCAAATAAACACTAAAATCCATGCTCAAACTTAACAACCAAACCACAACCCAAATCAAATTGAATTGCAGAATTACTTCAATACTTGCAAGAGAAATTATAGATGCACTATTTTTCTTCTATAACCATTCACAACACTTTCAACCAAGAGCCCATTTAACTAGAAATGCTCAAGAGAATAGACAAGATACTTCAAATATAGAGAAAAATGGCTATCAACTAGCATGAAAGGCAACTTATTCTAAGAAACAAAGGAACTAGAGCTTGGGTTAGTGGAGTGAAGGGATGAGGATGATGAATTAAGGTTAAAATATAAGTCAAAAATGTATAAAGTGCCACCCACAATAACCATTACAATGAGCTTAAGGGTGGATGATGCAACATACCATATGTATATCATAACCTTTGATATATGCATTTTGACCAAAGTACGTCCACAAGAGAATATTTAATGCTAAGACGACCCGGTTGAGTGATCATGGGAAAAACCTATGTGCCAATAACACGTAATAAATATGCAATCAAACCAAATGAAAATGACCCTTACCAGAACTAATTTGGATTGTAAGCTAAGAGATTTCACCTGGACTTCAGGGTGAGTCTTGTGCATGAATTCAAAAAGCTTGTTAATGACAGTTTTCAAAAATTTCCAATGTGCCCTCAAAAATCTTGGATATTGTCCCACTACATACCTATTCAGTTAACCAAAAATTGCATTATTTTAGAAAAACATACTCAATGCTTCAATAGGTAAAAAATATCAAATTATTGACATGATAAGACTATACATACATGATGTTACTCGCAATTACAACTTTATTGTGGGACACATGTGGTATTTTCATCTCATATACATTCTTTCAGTTGGTATGCCATTCTCAACTTTATAAAAATGGATTTAAGCTTTTTCTTTTAAACATCCTAGTTGTCCTCATAGGAACTCCTCTTTAGACGTAATGTCTTATTGAGTAGGTATTTATGGTTTCTAATCCAACTTTAGCTATTTACCCTAGTTTTCAAGCTCCTCCTAGATGGATTCTTGAGATATCTAGATAATTTTATTTTGAAAATGTTGACTCGGAATTCAATTGATAGGACATATGGGCACATCTATTGAGATTGTAATTGAACATCCTTAGACCCTGCAAAAGTTTTTGGGAAGATTTTAGCTAATGGAGAGTGAATTTGTAGTAGATCCCAATATGTTCTCAAGTTTGAAGACTAAGTTGGTTTAGTTTTTCTTGTGCTTAGAGTTAGTTTCAAAATATGTGCAAACTAAATGTTGGATATGGATTCTGTAATCCAATTTGTGCTTTACTGGATATCAATACTTAAATTTGGTTTTGGTTTACTAGATATGGATACTAAAATGTGTTTTTGTCTTATTGCTAGTAATATTTTTAGAATTTTCTACTTGGTATAGATGTAGTAACACATTTTTTCTTGGTAATGATTTAAAAGACAAGGATCAAAGCCTCTTAGACTTTAATCCCTTTGAAGGCCTATGCAAGCAACTAATTACATGAGCCCGGAGATCTACATGAGTTCGAAGATCTATTTTGCATTGAAGGAAGAGCATTTTTCTTTGGAGAGTTAACTATATCACCAATTTGACAATAATCAAGTTTTTCTCCATGAAAAACTAAGGTTGGATGGTTTTGGTAAACAAATCTTAACCACACAAAATAAATCATAAAATATAAATTCATTGAAATAGAAGTGGTTGGTCAAAATTAAAACTAGGTTTCAATAAAAGATAAAGTTTACCCACCCATTTCCTTTTCCAACTCATTCATTCATTCCAATCAATGATTTTAAAGTGCCTTCATTCCCCCTCATTCTCAATTTCAAATCACAATGCTCATTTTTCACCCTCAACTATGAAAGAAAACTTGAAAACACAACTTCTACTTCTAACCAAAATCATCAATCCAAGCATTTTCTAGATATGATTCACATACTAAAATTGAAATCCAAACTTCAGGGATTCCAATCATAGCGATCGAGCTTCAAATCTTATGTGTTCCCAATATCAAGATGATGAAGACTCATAGCACTACATTGTAGAGACACTTCTTAGACTCAAGAAACTGAGATTAGGTCCCCTTGCAAATGATAATCAGAGCCCCACTATTCATTTTTTACAATTTATTTGTTGTAACAGGTTCCCTTGTTGGACGATGGAATGAAAAATTGCATGAAAACTCTCATCTATCTTCATATTTGTGGCAAAATTGACGAGGAATAAACCTGGGAAGAAGAAGAAGAAGACAACATAGAAAAACACTTGCTTTATGTTGCTTCAACCCCATCAATGTGGACCATGCATAGATTGATAATGGGAGTGAAACACAAAATGGTATGGAGAGAGCAGTTCGAAAGGAAATATCCATACATGCAGACAAGTATGGGAGCAATGAAAGTTTCTATGGATGCCCCTCCATAAAGAAATACCTTCAACATAATATTTAGTGTTATGAGATTGGGTAGGGACTCACAAGTCTTTCCAAGTGTAAACAAACCTTAAAGTCATATAACTTCTCATTTCACTCTCATTTTCTCAAGTGTCACTGTGAATAGTAAATCCTATTTCAATATGGTTTGCTATAATACCTTCTATCTAATGCTTTGATATATAATACCTTCAATCTTATGCTTCAATATCTCTTAGAATACCTTCAATTTATCACTCTTCAAGATTGAATGAAGCAAACAAAATCATAAGCCCTTTTGTAGGAGGCTATAAGAAGGTTGGAGATAAAAAGTAGGAGGATGTATTCAAGGTATTCTCAAGCATATAGTTCAATGACAATGCTCTACTATGACACTGGTCTAGGATTGAGAATTTTATCATTTGGAGAAGGTTTTTGGAGATCATTTGCAGTTGGAGAATGTTTATATGATGTACCTGTTAGGTGGAGACAAAATACAAGCCTAAAGGTGGAGAAGCAAGTAATCTACTTGTAGTATATTTGTTGTTTATTTCCAATGGTTGCTGCATTATGGTTTTGAAGAAAGTATTTCAATTTTCAGCCTAATTGTTTTCTAATATTTCATTTTTGTTTCTCAGTTCAGGGGTTATCATCATCTACCTATGGTTCTATACTTCTTATTATATCATATTTCTTTTTAATCTCCAATGTCCAGGGCTCCTAATCCAAAACACAACTAGATCAAGCTTGGGAAGACATTGTCCGTCTTGAACTAAATGATGATAAGAAGGTCAAGTGAAAACATTGTAACCACCATATGAATGTAGGCACAAACATGCTAAAACACCACCCAGAATGAATCCCATGCAAATATGTCATAATTTGTGATCTAACCCTAAATAAGTCACAACCCAAATGGTACTTGCTTCGGAAACCATCAAAGCAAGAATAACAAAGAAATCTAGGATGAATATGGAATTGCAGCAGGTGGTAGAAGATCTAAAATGCCACCTCTTGGTATTTTCTCATCAAATGTTGCAAGTCCAATCTTCAACTCTCCTTATATTATTCCTTGCATAATCCAGGAGGTCAACCATCCTTGGGAATTTTTAATGAAAATAAGAGGAAGGAGGAAGGTATTGTAGTGAGGATGTTTTGTTGTCATGACAACCTCCCATTTAACATTTCAATATCAGTTTTTGAGCCCATGCTAGATGTTGTTGCAATGGTTGGACCATAATAAAAATCCATGTCTTATAGTGCAATTAGGCAGAAAGAGTTAGTGAGGAGTTACTCTCTGTCAAGGAACAATTGCAAGGTCTTAAAATGTTGTAAGAGAGTGTTGGTTACACTGTTATGTCAGATAGGTGGATAGATACAAGGAATATAAAAATCATAAATGTCCTTGTAGCATGATTTAGAGGAAAATTGTTCTTGAAATCCATTGATGCAACATCACATGTCAATGATGCAAATCCAACATTGGTGGAAGTTGTGTTTAGAAGTTAGGGTCAAACATGTTATCTAAGTAGTCAAGGAAAACACTTCAAATTATGTGGCAATTGCAAGACTGCTATATGAGAAATATCCTACCATTTTTTCGACCCTGTGTGCTACCCTTTGTATAGATATGATTTTTGAGGATAGTTATGACCCAAACTAAGCCTTGGGTGAGCGGTTCAGGGGGAAATGAATTCTCACCTATTGAAATCCGCTTACTTTGGGTTGGTTCATGTCAAATCTAGTGGGGTGTAGTTATATACTACCTCTGATCTATTGATTAGGTCACAAAAAGCAAGTGAGATCAATAAGAAGACATATTTCACAAAAAGCAAATCGATGCAATTTTGGGAATTGGTGTTTGGGATTTGGTTCATGGGGTTAGATGAAAGTTAAACAAGTTTTTGATTGGTAATGGAAAAATCTGATGAGACATTTTCTCCAAATATGTCTTGAAGGATTTATATGTGCAACTTACGTACTGATTTTTTGCTCAATATTGGAAACCCTGATTACCTTAATTACCCTGGAAACCGTGCTCAATACAACAAACAATGATTACCCTTTGACAAGTGAAAGCACTCAAAATTAACCATTTTCTAAAAGGAAATGAAATAGACGCGCTGCCACTTACCAATTTTGGCGGCATCACTCCTCTGCCAAGTTGGGCTCCCCTGTCTCCTCATTCTCCTCTATCAAGCCATGCTATCTCCTCTTTCTCCTCTATCAAGCTAGGCTATCTCCTATGTCTCCTCTATCGAGTTGGACTATGGTTGTCAAGATATACGATCGAGAGTGAGATGAGAGTTAGGGTCTTCCTTGGGATATCTGATCGAGAGTCTATGTAGGGTTGTCACGGGGATATGGAGATCGGTTACAATATAGTCTTTTGTTAAAAATTTATATTATATATTATATAATATATATATGAAGGAAGGAATCTTTCAAAAATTGGCATATGCCACTGTGAGTGGCCAACACATGGTATGACATTGATGATGACAATCATGACGATGTAAAAATGACAAGGATGACAATTGCGATGACAATGAAAATGATGATGATGACGATGATGAGGAGGAGTAGGACGACAACAATGTTGATTAACAATGGTGACAACGACGATGAGGATGACAATGATGACAATGAGCACGAAGATGTCTATGATGAAAATGACGACGATGATGGCATTCTTATTCCTATTCACGACAATGATGACGATGGCAATCAAAATCATCGTTTTCCATCATCATCTCTTGTTTTTGGTATTCCACCCCTTAGAAATGTTGTTATAGTCCAAAAATGCTACATTTATGCATCCGAAACATTGGCCCATCCATTTGCATCCTTTGCTAAACATATTGCTGAGGTTTCCTTCATAAAAACAACTTTTTGGATAATGTATGCACCATGCTACACTATCAGATCGCGTACATACACGTGTTGCATGCTAATATTCATGTGTACATATGCGTGCTAATAACCATCTGTTTCCCATATAAAAAGGGGTCTAAGGGAGTCATTTGGAGACATGAACAAGAAGACAATAAAACTCTACAAAAATCCTTTCCGTCTCATTGCCCAAGGTTTGCATCTTGCTCTGAGTTTTATTCTCACCTTTCCCTTCCATCCATTCTCCCTATGAAACCCTACCTTCTTCCCGTGTTGGCATGTTGGTTGTGAGAATTCTATGTGGGATTGGTGCACTTGGAGTCATGACAGAGGAGCCTAGACTTGGTTCTTAGAACGATGTCAGCAAGCAGAGGTTGTAACCTTTCATCTTTTTTATGAATAAAAGAGATTATCTTTGTCCCAAAAATTTATGTGTACATGTTCTTATCTATTTGATCATTTACATCTATATTTATGTTTTTAGGTGATTACTAGAGATTGTATATGTTGTTGTGTTGTGTTCTTGATCTGTTGCAGGTCATCTTTGGGAGGAGATATGTGATCTAAGAGGCAACAACAAGTGGAAGTGGTCTACATCAACTGAAAGGATTCAAGGTGCTCTTCTTAACCTTTTCTTCCCTCTCTCTCATCAATTAGTCTAGATTGTTTTGGGGTATATTATAGATAAGTCAGTCTTTTAAGGGGTAATCACTCTACCTATTCCTTAGACCCAGTTTAGGGGAAATTTTCCCCATAGCAGAATTAGAAACTCCACTGGGGTGTCTCTCTAGGGTCTTAGGGTAATCAACCTATACTATAAACAAGTGCATCAACCATGCACCAACCTGTACCAAACAATCTGTAATCAACCTGTACCATAAACAAGTGCATCAACCATGCACCAACCTGTACCTCAACCTGTAATCAACCTGTACCATAAAAAAGTGGAACCAACCATGTACCAAGTATGTACCAATCATGTGTCAAGTAATCATCAACTATGACTTATCAATATGTACCAACATCATCAACTATACACCTCATGTATGTGCCAACTCATCAACTATTTGTCTCAACCATGTACCCAACTTGTACCTCAAACAAAATCCCTCATCAATTTCATCATCCAAATATGATTTGTAACTCTATAATAGACCTATTTTATATGATCACATACCTACAAACCTTCATTAACTTTAACAACAAGAGACTAGCATCTTCATCAAATGTTTCTTTAGTCTCATAAGACTAGTTTTGAATTAGTCAACAACCCTAAATTGAAATAGTTATAACTTTGTAACTGTATTGAATAAATATCTAAAACTGATACACAATGTTCTTTAGTGTGTTTTATGCAATTCCTACAAGTTTCACTACTTGGAACCTCTCAGAAAAGGAGTTATAGCAAAAATGACACACCTTGTTGAATTTTGTCTTATTCTAGAGAGTGACCTTGTAGAGCGTGCCCCACATAGAATATTTGTTTAATTGATATGAAAGTGTTACAAAACATACTACAAACTGTACTCTAACCAAAACATTTATTCTTACTGAATTTGGATCTGCTATGAAGAAGTTATGACATTTTTACCCGAAACACTTGTTTTTGACTAGTTTCAGGGCTAGCCACAAACCCTATTTTCCACGGAGTGTAACTCCAAAAATAAAATGACCCACAAGATGAATTTTTTACCACAGATACTTGGATATGTTTCCTCAATGGCATAGAAATTTCATGGTCTGAATCATTTTAGAAAAAAAATATTTCAAAAATGGTGAGATGACCTGAAAAAAACATACCTTAGAAAACATCATCAAAAGAATTTATCCTTCTTTGAATTCCGGCCTTCTTTTCTTCACTTTCCTCAGAAATTCAGCTTAGATATCCTTTGGTTACCTCATAAACCTAAAGGTATTCAATATGCTCAAGTGTTTTTAAAATGAGAGAGCCTTTACTCTTATTTATACTCTCCAAGTAGCTTCCTTAAAAACATCTTCTAGGTCACTTTACCCACTTTCCTTATTTTAGGGTTAACCCACTTCTAATTTCTCCATTAAATTTATTATTTAAATAATTTATTTTGTATTCACTTTGAATTATAGTACACTTATCACTTCACTTTATTATTTACCTTCTAAAATCTCTTAAACCACTTTGACTACTTTGACCTTTTAGGGCTTCTAGATGACATAAGAGGGTCCTCCAACTTCGTAAGGCCATAACTCTCAAACCGTGAGGAGTTATGTGGCGTTCCACATACCACCAGAAATGGAATGACATGTACCATCCATATAGAATAGTATTACCCACAAATATGTCAAAACGCATACCATAATCCATCAAACAAACTTGGGTCCATTACCCAAACTTGGGTTCTCCAACTTCTCATGGCCATAATTCTCTAACCGTGAGGAGTTATGTGACATTCCACATACCACCAGACATGGCATGACAAGCACTATCCATCTAGGATAGTTTCACTGACAAATTCATTGACCTTCATTTCATTATTCCACAAATAAGCATGGTTTCTCTAACCATACTTCTAGGATAACTCAATCTGTAAAGCGTCTTCCCGTGAGGGCTTTCACCATAAGGGGAACACTTTGGAGTTCATACATTTTTAATTATTATCAACCATGACAAGACAATAATGAGTCATCTTTACATCAAACAAACTTGGGTCCATTACCCAAACCTTTTTTCTATCAAGATTTCTTCAAGGGTTGACATCAATGACAACCAACCTTAATAAAAAATCCCCCCCTTTGGCATTGATGGAAACACTCTGATGCAAAAATGAAATTATGTCATGCAGTACCGAAGTCATATCACTCATGATCCCCTTGGAAACATGCCTCTGTCCTCTTCATATCTATGACCATTTCTCCCCCTGGAACCATGCCTCCGTCCTCTGCATTTGATGAATCTCTCCCCCTTTGTCATCAATGGCAAATGTATCTTTCCATATGGGGTTGCTCCCCCCGACTAAACTATCCTCTTTATGGTGATTCCTCATGTACAACTAAGACATATAAGATAAGCATTCAAAAAGCATTCATTTTGGAGTAGAAATAACTCCAAGTCTCTGGCGAAGATATTCAAAGGATTCCCGTGGAAGTGGTTTTGTAAAGATGTCTACCACTTGTTCTTTTGTGCCCACATACTCAACTTTGATGTTCTTTTCTGCAACCTGCTCCCGTAGAAAGTGATACTTGATTGGAATGTTCTTCGTCTTGGAGTGCATCATCGGGTTCTTCGAGACACTGATGGTGCTTGTATTATCAAAATAGATTGGAATGGGCTCATCATACTCAACCTGTATATCTCTCAGAGTTTGTTTCATCCAAAGAACCTGTGTACAACATTATGCTGCTACAATATACTCTGCCTTGGATGTAGATAAGGATACTGATGATTGTTTCTTTCTTAGCCATGATACTAAACACTCACCCAAGTAGAATTCTACTCCACTGGTGCTTCGTCGGTCATCAATACAACCTGCCCAATCTGCATCTATGTAGGAAATAATTGATAGATCATTTCCTTTTGGATACGATAATCCAAATTCTTTTGTTCCTTTGAGATATCTGAAAATCCTATTCACTGATAATACATGTGATTCCTTTGGTGCTACTTGAAATCGTGCCATCTGTCCAATTGCCTGCATTACATTTGGTCTGGATGTTGTCACATATAGTAGGCTACCAATCATTGACCTGTATTGTCTCTGATCTGTAGACTTTGAGTCATCATCTTTTCTCAACTTGCAACTGGTTTGCATGGGAGTGATAACTAGTTTGCAATCTTCCATTCCGAACCTCTTCAACATTTCTCTAATATACTTGGTTTGAGAAATAAAAATTCCTTGGTTGCTTTGACGTATCTGAAGTCCCAGAAAGAAGGATAGTTCTCCAAGTAATGACATTTCAAATTCATTATGCATATCTTTTTCAAATTTCTGGCTTAACCTGTCATCATCACTACCAAAAATAATATCATCAACATAAACTTCAATTAATAAAATGTTACCTTGAATTACCTTGATGTAGAGGTTGTTGTCTGCACTTCCTTTTCTAAACCCTGCCTGCTGTAGATACTTATCCAATCTAGAGTACCATGCTCTAGGAGCCTGTTTTAGACCATACAAGACCTTCTTTAATTTACACACATAATCTGCGTTTTTTTACCACTGAAATCCTAATGGTTATTCAATGTAGACTTCTTCTTCAAGTTCCCCATTCAGAAAAGTTGATTTTACATCCATTTGATACATTTTAATATTTTTAGAGCATGCATAAGCTAAAAGAAAACAGATTGCTTCCATTCTGGCAACTGGGGAAAATGTCTCTTCAAAATCGATTCCTTCAACTTGTGCATATCCTTGTGTCCATCTTCATTCAATTTATAATTCTACTTAGCCGACACTAAGAAACTTTCCCACTTCCAGTATTTATACTAGCTCTTCCCTTTCTCTTAAAACCCAGGCTCTTTGTCCTGAAGATGGATCCTAATCTGGATCCGAAACGTCGACAATCTATTGACTACACCGTGGCTTTTCCGATCAAAACTAAAAATCCCAACCACAACAATCTCACTCATCACATTCTTATTATTTGGTCTTGGAACCAATTCCTAAGTGTCGTTTTTCTCTATTTGATCCAATTCTTCATCCATGGCCTTTTTCCAAAATTCATCCTTGTTGGCTTCTTCAAAACAGTTTGGTTCAATTGTAGATAAGAGTGCTAGGTGAGTTTGTTCTGGTGAACATATTTTTCTTCTAGTCTCAACTCCTGCATCTTTGTTTCCGATAATTTGATCTGAAGGATGATTCTTCTGTACTCGTCTGCTAGGTGTCTTTGGAGACACTTCCTGAACTTGCTCTTCTACTTCTGTCGGATTCTCTTCATCTTCCTCCTTTACTTCTTTTTCATCTTATGCTTCTTCTTCTAAGGGTTGTTTCATTGATTTACTTTCTTCTTCCTTTGATTCTGGTCTACCTGTTTCATCAATTGTCACGTTGATGCTTTCCACAACTTTATTTAATCTTATATTGTAACACTTGTATGCTTTCCTTGTACTTGAGTAACCAATAAGTACTCCTTTGTCCACACGAGAGTCAAACTTTC
Organism: Picea engelmannii; assembly: GCA_009831015.1. Classification (NCBI taxonomy): domain Eukaryota; kingdom Viridiplantae; phylum Streptophyta; class Pinopsida; order Pinales; family Pinaceae; genus Picea; species Picea engelmannii. The sequence goes on from ML805712.1 coordinate 15,702, forward strand.
CCATTCCACCATCTTCTCTTTTGATATAGCATTTGCTTCCAAAAACTCTGAAGTGCTTTACATTTGTTGGTCTTCCTTTCCATAGTTCGTAAGAGGTTTTGTCAGTGTTGTTTCTGAGAATTACTCTATTTTGAATATGAACTGTTGTATGCACTGCCTATGTCCAAAAAATATATGTTAATTTTGAATCCATTAGCATTGTTCGAGCCATTTCTTGTACTGTCCTGTTCTTTCTTTCAACAACTCCATTTCGTTGAGGTGTCCTAGCAATGGATAATTGCATTTTTATTTGATGATTGGTGCAGTAGTCCATAAATTCCTTTGAGGTGAACTCTCCTCCATTATCATATCTCAAGCATTTGATTTTTGAATCCATTTCATTTTCAACCATTTCCTTGTAGATCTTGAAGTTTTCAAAAGCTTCTGACTTATTCTTGAGAAAGAAAACTGCAGTCATTCTTGTATAATCGTCAACTAATAACATAAAGTGTTTCTCACCTTTTAAGCCCTTGGTTTTAGTTGGTCCAACTAGATCAATATGCACAATTTCCAATGGTCTTGTCGTTGAATATTTCTTTGATTTGAACCTAGTCTTTGTTTGTTTTCCTTGTTGACAATGCTTGCATAAAGTGTTGGTTGGTTTTGTGATCTGGGGAATTTCTCTGACTGCTTCTCTTTTTCTGACTTTAATAAGGTTATCAAAATGTATGTGACCCATTCTTCTGTGCCATAGCCAACTTTCATCTTCCTTTCCTAGACAACACTTTTCATTTCCAATTTTTCTTAACACATATATGTTTCCTGAAGTTCTTGCAGCTATAGCGACCAATTTCCCTGAACCTTCTTTTCTTATCTCACACTTTTGTGAATCGAAAGTAACTTTATGATCTTGGTCACACATTTGACTCACACTAAGATTATGTTTCATATCTTCTACTAGTAGAACATTTTATGCCTTTTCATTCTTGTTCCCAATTCAAACTGTGCCTTTTCCAATGATTTTGGTTGAATCATCATTTCTGAAGGAGACTGATCCATCTCTTTCCTTTCGTAATGTAAGAAACTTGTCTCTATCACCTGTCATGTGTTTTGAACATCCATTGTCAACATACCAACCACGTTTCTTCTGTTTAGCTTGTAGAGAGAGTGTGCATTCTTCATTGCTATATTGATCTTGCTTTCTTATCCATGTTCTTTTCTGAGGTTCCTGTTTGTGATTGTTGTTATTCTGTTGCGGTTCTTTAGGAAGGATTGTCATTTTGCAATCTTTGGCCATATGTCCAAAATTGTTACATTTATAACATTCCACTTCAGTGCTCAAATTCAAACCTGTTGTAACTTATTCTTTGTGTTTCACTAGGCCTTCTTGGATAACCCCTTTGTGTATTACTCTCAAAGTAGTTATTGTTCATGTTGTTAGCTCTGCAATTCACATCTTTATGTCCAAAATTATTACATGCATAACATAAACCAAAAAATATAGTTTGATACCTGGGAGTTGAGGATCTTCTGAAAGGAGGTGCTCTTGTGAATCCTTCTTCTTATTGAGGCCTATCTGTCGGTTCTTGATTCTGAAATATGAATCTTCTCGGTGGAGGAGTGTCCCTATAATATTTCTTGTATATCTTCCTATCCCCTTTGATTGTTTTTGCATAGATTTTTGGATATGTTTCTTTCTCTATTGTTTTGGAGCTTGATCCCTTTTTTGTATGATTGTATCCTAGTCCGGTCTTGTCAAAATGAGATTTTTGACTGCTAATAATGTCATCCAAAACTTTTGAGCTATTCTGCATATTTTTCTTTTGAATATCTTTTCTTAATGTGACAATCTCTGCTTCCAAGTTTCCAATGATCTTGTTCTTTTCTTCTCGCTGTTCTTTGAGTGCTTCTTCAATTATTTTATCTTCTTCTATTTGAACCTTCAATTTTTTGATCATTTGTTCTAGTTCTTGAGTGTCTTCATTTTTGTCTAGTTCTGCTTGTAGTTTCTTGTTCTTCTTATTTTCTCTTCTGATAACTTCTATGGCACACATTAATTCTTCTCGAAAGTCAACTTCTGCCTCTTCAATTTTTTCTTCGACTTCTTCGCATTCTTCTTCGGATTCTTCATATTCTTCTTCGGAGTCTTCTCTGTCAGAGTATTTTACTGCCATGAATAGAACTCTTCCTATCTCACTATCATTGAATTCATCTTCATCTGATGATGAGATGTCTTCTTTGGTACATAAACTTTTCTTGAAAACTTTCTTTGTAGTTCTTTTGCCTTTATATGTGTGTTTCCCTTTTGAGTAACCTTCATCATTTCTCTTTTTCTTATGAGGACATTTGTTAGCAAAATGACCAATACCATCACAATTAAAACAAATTAAAGGAATCTTACCTCTATACCTACTATCGGTTCCCTTGTTCAGTCTTTTGACGAAGTTGGCCACTTCTTCATCATCTTCTGAGTCATCACTGTTGCTACTATATTCTTATTTTTTATTTTGATTTGATCTTTTGGATGCTTTGAAGGTTGCTTCTTTTACATCTGTATTTTCCTATTCAGTTCTCATTTCATATGATGTGAAGATTCCATGCAGTTCGTCCATGCTTATTGAGTTTAGATCCGATCTTTATTCTAGTGCTGATATCTTAGGGTTAAATATCACAAGAAGAGATCTTAGTACCTTTTGAACAATTACAGATTCTTTGATTTCTTCTCCCAATCCTATGATTGCATTCATTGTTTCATCGACTCGTAAGAAGTAGGCTGCAATACTCTCATCTTCCTTCATTTTTAGTTGTTTGAACTAACCTCTGTAAGTTTGAAGCTTTGCTTCTTTGACTTTTGCATCTCCTTCATAAATATTTCGAAGCTTGTCCCAAATCTCTTTAGCGGATTTACAATGTGCAACTTTGGTGAATACCGTATCACTGAGACCATTCAAAAGTGCATTTTTGGCTTTGGAATTATTCTCACCGAGTTTCACTGCTTTGTCATTTGTTGGTTGAACTGCTGGTGTTGTGTATCCATCTACAATTGATTGCCAAACTTGAAATCCATGTGCCTGTATATATGTCTTCATCCTTATGCTTTGACAAGCATACTTTTGTCCATCAAACTGTGGTTTTCCATTTTTATACAAGTTGGTACTCTCCATGATCTACCTTTCAGTGGTTAAACTGATTTCTGAAAAAACCTTCTTTGATACCAATTGTTGGATTACTGAGAGGGNGGGGGGGGGTGTGAATCAGTAATAGCATAATTATAATCCTTTTTCTCCAAATAATCCAAGTGTTATATCAATGTAGAATTATTATCCAATAATGAGCAATAAGAAACGAACAATCGCACACATACAAAATACACCAATGTTTTACGTGGAAACCCAAATCGATAGAAAACCATGAAATGTTTTTTCTTATATGTCTTGAAGAATTACATTCACTGGAAGCACCAACTTCCTTTGTTTTCCAGCTGCAACTAGAAAGATGCTCCAACCCCCTAGTTTCTTAGGCTACAACCTGAGGGAAGCTCCAACTCCCCAATTCTCTGGCTACAACCAGAAGGAGGCTACAACCCCCTATGTTCTCTGGCTACAACCGGAAGGTGGCTACAACCACCTTTCCTTGCCCCATCCAACCACCTTGAAGTAGAAGTAGAATGATGGAACCACTGTCACACTATCACTGTGAGATATACTGCTGTAAACATGTACCAATAAACCTGAACCATGCATCAACCATGCATCAACCTAGACCTCAACCTGTAATCAACCTGTACCATAAACAAGTGCATCAACCATGCACCAACCTGTACCAAACAATCTATAATCAACCTGTACCATAAACAAGTGCATCAACCATGCACCAACCTGTACCTCAACCTGTAATCAACCTGTACCATAAACAAGTGCAACCAACCATGTACCAAGTATGTACCAATCATGTGTCAAGTAATCATCAACTATGAATCATCAATATGTACGAACATGATCAACTATAAACCTCATGTATGTGCCAACTCATCAACTACTTGTCTCAACCATGTACCCAACTTGTACCTCAACCAAAAGCCCCCATCAATTTCATAATCCAAATATGATTTGTAACACTATAATAGACTTGGTGTATATGATCACATACCTGCAAACCTTCCTTAACTTTAACAACAAGAGACTAGCATTTTCATCAAACGTTTCTTTAGTCTCACAAGACTAGTTTTGGATTAGTCAACAACCCTAACTTGAAATAATCATAACTTTGTACTTGTAATGAATAAAGATATGAAACGGATACACAATGTTATTCAGTGTGTTTTGTGCAATTCCTACAGGTGTCACTACTTGGAACCTCTCAGAAAAGGAGTTATAGAAAAAATGACACACCTTGTTGAATTCTGGATTATTCTAAAGAGGGACCTTGTAGAGTGTGCCCCGCACATAATGTTTGTTGAATTGATATGAAACTGTTACAAAACATACTACAGACTGTACTCTAACCAAAACATTTAGGCTTACTGAATTTGGATCTTCTATGAAGAAGTTATGACATTTTTACCCGAAACACCTGTTTTTGACTAGTTTCAGGACTAGCCACAAACCCTATTTTCCACGGAGTGTAACTCCAAAAATAAAATGACTCACAAGCTGAATTTTTTACCACAGATACTTGGATATGTTTCCTAAATGGCATAGCAATTTCATGGTCTAAATCATTTTATAAAAAAAATATTTCAAAAACGGTGAGATGACCTGAAAAAAACATACCTTAGAAAACATCATCAAAAGAATTTATCCTTCTTTGAATTCCGGCCTTCTTTTCTTCACTTTTATTAGAAATTCAGCTTAGATATCCTTTGGTTACCTCATAAACCTAAAGGTATTCAATATGCTCAAGTGTTTTTAAAATGAGAGAGCCTTTACTCTTATTTATACTCTCCAAGTAGCTTCCTTAAAAACATCTTCTAGGTCACTTCACCCACTTTCCTTATTTTAGGGTTCACCCACTTCTAATTTCTCCATTAAATTTATTATTTAAATAATTTATTTTGCATTCACTTTGAATTATAGTACACTTATCACTTCACTTTATTATTTACCTTCTAAAATATCTTAAACCACTTTGACTACTTTGACCTTTTAGGGCTTCTAGATGACATAAGAGGGTCCTCCAACTTCGTAAGGCCATAACTCTCAAACTGTTAGGACTTATGTGACGTTCCACATGCCACCAGAAATGGAATGACATGTACCATCCATATAGAATAGTATTACCCACAAATATGTTAAAACGCATACCATAATCCATCAAACAAACTTGGGTCCATTACCCAAACCTGGGTTCTCCAACTTCTCATGGCCATAATTCTCTAACCGTGAGGAGTTATGTGACGTTCCACATACCACCGGAAATGGAATGACAATCACTATCCATATAGGATAGTTTCACTGAAAAATTCATTGACCTTCATCTCATTATTCCACAAATAAGCATGGGTTCTCTAACCATACTTCTAGGATAACTCAATCCGCAAAGTGTTTTCCCATGAGGGATTTCACCATAAGGGGAACACTTTGGAGTTCATCCATTTCTACTTATTATCAACCATGACAAGACAATAATGAGTCATCTTTACATAAAAAAAACATGGGTCCATTACCCAAACCTTTGTGCTATCGGGATTTCTTCAAGGGTTGACATCAATGACAACCAACCTTAATCAACAAGTCTTTGGTTTGTCATATTTTTCCCTTGATTATGCTTTGAAAAAGAAAAAATAATCATTTGCTTGTTATTTTCATTTCTAAGCATATAAAAAAAATAAAATTTGTTGTAGTTAATTAACTGCATTTGCATTTTATTGTGCATGTTTGTTTGTTGTTTGTAGCATAGGTTATTTCTACAAAAGAAAAGAGTTATGATTCCAAAGTTCCTTTTAGGCTTATTCCTTGAAAGTTTTAGTAGTTTTCATTGCATTTTGAAACGAAAAAGCATTCTAGGAAAAATTACATTTTAAGATCTTGGTCTATATTTTGAAAAGTTTGCACCTTCAAAGTTAAAAAGCCATTTTTTCAGCTGTAGAACGTAGTTTTCTTTCTGCACAATGTTCTAAAATCTTATTAACTCTTCTGTTTTGTCTCTCAAGAACACCACGAGTTTCACTTCCGTGCCCCCTGACTAATTAAACCATTTAAAATCAACGATTAATGCTAAAATCAACTAGAATTTTCTCTTTATAAGGTACACCAAGTAGTCTAGGCTTTAGGGCCTTGAAATAGGTGTGGAGAGGAAAATATTAAAGGCCGCTTAAATAAACTTAAGATTCTGTGATAGGGAGTGTAAAAGTCTAGTTTCCTAAGAGTTATCCGGGACCCCCACTAACAAAGGGTGATCCAAAATGGATCCACGAAGGACTAAAAATCCAAAATGGATCCAGGAAGGACTAAAAATCAAAGTTCTCAAAATTGGACAAAACCAATGCCATTGCGTCCGTCTCGTCATGTTGATTTTGACCATATATTGTTTTCTAAAAATGGACTCCGTATGGTGAAGTTATCGTTTTCTGAAGTTCAGGTCAAACTGGCAAAAAGTCAAAGTCAAAGTCAACAGTTCGTACTGCTAACGCTAGCAGGACAGGTGGTAGATGACGTTAGCATGATGTCATGATGACATCAGCAGGACACATGGCAACACCAGAACATGCCATGCGGTAGTCATTTTTGGAATTTCTAGGGGCTGATTTGGACCAATAAAAATTGGACACGTGGCATTGTATGGACATGCCACATGGTAGTCCGTACGTGACATGGCACCATTAGCATTATGACATGTGGCAGGTGCGGTGATGATGTGGAAGGTACGGTGATGACATGGTAGGTACACTGGTGACTGGGCAGCTGATTGTGTAGGTGACTGGACAGTATGACCCATTCACAAGGTGACACATGGCCCAATCATAGGGTGCCACGTGGCACCCCGAATTTGGCCAAGGATGGTTGGGTAAAAGTTTTTTCCACCTCTGAGGGAATTGAACCCATGACCTTTAGGTAAGGCAATAGACTAGAAACTATGTGCTAACCAACATGGCGTGTGTGTGACTTGTTCATACAAACGACAAAAAATAGTGTTAAGTTGGTAGTTGGCGCGTTTAATGGTATAAGGCCCAGTCGATGGGGGCTAGCCACGTGACCGGGGGCATATGACGAGGGCTATAGCACGGGGGGCGGAGGATAAGGCGCTTAGCACTCAACCACATGGTTCTCCATGTGACCCAGGGTCCAAAGAAAGAGGGCTAGCACACAAAGTTTTGCCCAATGTGGGTTTTCCACCTTATTATTGGGTTTTATTCATAATTTTATGTTGATATTATGGTTTTTTGGCCATATCTTGGTGGATATTGGCCCAAATTGAGTGCCACAAGAGGTGGATTGTTGGGATTTGATCCCTCTACCTCATGGATATATAAACCAAGCCATTGTGAAGTTTTGGAAAGCAACAAGTAGCTTGGAGCAAATTGAAGAAGAATTTGCAAAGGTCAAGTTGTCTTGTGCAGTGAAGAGTAGCTGAGTTTTGGAGGAATTTTCTGGGAGTTCTACTCCACCTTTTTCAGTGTCGTATGTTGCGTCAGGTTCCTGAGAAAGAGAAGAATAAAATTGAGTCGGTCAGAGACCTACATGATGTAATTTTGATGCAGATTTTAAGCATTGAATTTTAATAGAGAAGCCTCCCTCACTGAAGACAAAGGCCTAGAGACATAGGCGGATTTTGCCGAACTCCGTTATCAACTTATGGTGTCTAATCTGTTGATGGTTTGCTTCTTTTTGTTATCTTCTATCTCTCTTCGTTATTAATCTTTTTATCACTTACATATTCACATGCATTGTCAGAAAAGGTCTTGATAAAATTGAAGTCATAGTGCAAATTGTTAAGCATCGATTTCAGATCAAGTAGTATCAGAGTAGGTTGACTATTGCAGGAATTGTGAATAAGCATGGGGAAAAGATTGAAGAGAGCCAGACTCCCAGAAATCAAGGAGATAAATCAACAGATTCAGCGAGAAAATGTTGATCTATGAAGATTGGTGCAAATCCTTGAGGAAGATAGGGAAAGGTACTCATTATACTCCAACTTCTCTTGTATTTGATCAAGAAGTGGAGTCAGACAATTAGGATATTGCCGCATTTGAAAAACATACCAAAGGAATTGGTATGAAAATGCTATCCAATTTTTGATACAAGAAAGGACAAGGTCTTGGAAATCATGGCCAAGGAAAAGCTGAGCCTATTGAGGTGCGAGAATGAACACTCCATGAAGGATTGGGTTATGCAGGAGAATCTACTGACGACAACAATCCAGTGGCTTTTTGTACACATTGTCGAAATTTCAGACACGATACTGACCATTGTTGGGAGCGACAGCTAGAGCTGACACTAGTATGGTTTCAAACTCGTCAAGGCAAACAAGCAGCTTGAGCCAGCAGTGACGCGAACAATGAGTCGTGAAAGAAAGGTAAAAAGGTTGAAAGGTATAAATCTCCTTCACCCACCTTTAATGACGAACATGCTAGGGTCATGGAACTTATCAGAAGAATAATTCCATGCACATTTTGTGGCAGTCATAACCATTGTGTTGCAGTATGCTGGAAGCAAAAGGTATACGGAAAAAAGATCATGGCGACAAGGAGTATGCCAAGACAAGATGATGCAACAGTGTAGGTAAAAAAGAATCCACATGCAAATTCAGCGCAGCCAAGACAAGAGTTGGAGAAATCTAATGGGGATTCATCTCAGTCAGGGCAAGGCTTCATCGAATTCATTCGAGCATGAAATACTTGCTCACATTGTCAAAGGAATGGACATTGTGAAGATAGTTGTTGGAAGTTGCATCCAGGGTTGAGACGCTCCACAAATCATGAAGGGCCGGAGCAAAAGAACGATGTTGCAAAAGAGTAGAAGAAGGATGTTGTTGAAGAGTAGAAAAAGGACGTTGCAAAGGAGAAGAGGAACGACCGGGAAAATACATTGGCAGGAGATGGGTCATCTACTTGGAATTGGGCAGATTTTATGTCCTATATGTAAATATTTCATTGAGACAGTGTTAGTCGCAATGATGTAATAAAAGTGATTTGATTTATAAAATCACTTATTGGGTCTAGTTAATGTTTTTGTTGAGTCTAGGTTGTTTGTTGTTAGTCGATTGATGTATTGATGTAGTCAATTGATGTAATACCCTTTTGGAGGACCAAAAGGTCTTAGTGGGGAGGCGCGATCTAAAATGGATCCAGGAAGGCCTAAAAATCCAAAATGGATCCAAAAAGGCCTAAAATTCAAAGTTCTCAGAATTAGATGAAACCAATGCCATTGCGTCCATCTAGTCGCACTAATTCTGGCCATATACATATTTTTTCTGAAAATGGACTCTGTATGGCGAAATTATCATGATCTGAAGTTCAGGTCAAACTGGCAAAAAGTCAAAGTCAACAGTCCATACTGCTGACATCAGCAGTACGTTAGCAAGACAGGTGGCAGATGACATTAGCATGATTTCATGATGACATCAGTAGGACACATGGCAACACCAGGACGTGCCATGTGGAAATCATTTTTGGTATTTCTAGGGGTTGATTTGGACCAATAAAAATTGGACATGTGGCAATGTACAGACATGACATGTGGCATTTCGTACGTGATGTGGAACCATTAGAAATATTACACGTGGTAGGTACGGTGATGACGTGGAAGGTATGATGATGACATGGCAGGTACGACGATGATGTGGTAGGTACAGTGGTGATGTGGCAATGATGACTGGGCAACTGACTGTGTAGGTGATTGGGTTGATGACTTCACAATATGACCCATTCACAGGGTGACACGTGGCCCAATCATAGGGTGTCACGTGGCACCCTGAATTTGGCCAAGGATTGATGGGTAAAAGTTTGTTTCACCTCCCAGGGAATTGAACCCACGACCTCCAGGTAAGGCAACAGACTAGCAACTATGTGCTAACCAACATGGCGTGTGTGTGACTTGTTCATACAAACGATGAAAAATAGTGTCAAGTTGGTAGTTGGCGCGTTTGATGGTATAAGGCCTAATCAGCAGGGGCTAGCCACGTGACCAGGGGCATATGAGCAAGGATATAGTGCGGGGGATGGAGGATAAGGCACTTAGCGCTTGGACACATGGCGCTCCATGCAACCCAGGGCCCAAAGAAAGAGGGCTAGTGCATGCATTTTTTCCCGATGTGGGTTTTCCACCTTATTATTGGGTTTTATTCATGATTTTATGTTGATATTATGGTTTTTTGGCCAGATCTTGGTGGATATTGGCCCAAATTGAGTGCCACAAGAGGTGGGTTGTTGGGATTTGAGCCCTCTACTTCATGGCTATATATAAAACAAGCCATTGTGAATTTTTGGAAAGTAGCAAGTAGCTTGGAGCAAATTGAAGAAGAATTTGCAAAGGTTAAGTTGTCTTGCGCAGTGAAGAGTAGCTGAGTTTTGGAGGCATTTTCTGGGAGTTCTACTCTACCTTTTTCAATGCCGTCTATTGCGTCAGGTTCCTGAGACAAATAAAAATACAGTTGATTTGGTCAGAGACCTACATGATGTGATTTTCATGCATATTTTAAGCATTGAATTTTAATAGAGAAGCCTCCTTCACTGAAGACAAAGGCCCGGAGACGTAGGCAAATTTTGTCGAACTCTGTTATCAACTTATGGTGTTTAATCTATTGATGGTTTAATTATTTTTGTTATCTGTTATTTCTCTTTGTTATTAAAATTTTTATCGCTTACATATTCACATGCATTGTCAGAAAAGGTCTTGATAAAAATGAAGTCATAATGCAAATTGCTAAGCATCGATTTTAGATCACAGGAGATAAACACAAGGTCGTGTGAGGAAATGTAGAGGAGATAACCACTCAAAAGTCAGACCAAACGTAGTGGGGATCGTATATTGAGGGTCATTATTGGGATATTTTCTGACCGCATTTGACTATGGAGCTTCGTGGACCTCGAATCCATTTTGGATCCTGAGTTGTCTTCCAGACCATTTGCCTTCGGTAACTTTGAAAGGCTTCAGACTATTCTATCTTGCTCATTACGATCAGGCCGACTGTCGACTGTACCCACCTGATGACTGACTGCAAGCTGGAAACCTAGTTTCCTTTTTTGTAGGGACTTACACAGGTGACTGTGGGGGTATACCGCAGTACCTAGGGAAGACGTCGGGTCGCACTTTGCATAGTATACCCGAAGGGTGTTTCCTTGTTCGAGTTACACTTGCATCGGTAAGTTTCTCTTGTGTCAATTAGCGTAACTATTCTCCCTCCCAGTTAGTTGATTTCTTGATTCGCCTTTAGGGACTTTTTAGTGTGTGATCTGTGTTTCTCGCTATCTTAACCTTAGAGTGTCGGTTGATAATTTCACAAGGTGGAATATAAATGGCTCCATCATTCCCATAGGATTCAGGGCCTACCTCTGATTACTTTGGATCCATCTATGCCACCATTGAGGCAAAGGCTTGATTAAGAGGATTATTTTGAAGCGACCGAGCCACTGGAAGTTGTGCCTGATCCTTCTCCTAGAGAAGAATTTCCTACACCAGAGGAGTTGTTTTCGACCTCGAAGTTTAAGGCTTCAGGCCTACAAACCCTGTGATAATTGATCTTTCAACACCAATCCTTGTTCAGGTAGTCCCTCAAGAGGTGAATTCTCCGTATCATCTTTTTTTATAGACCACTGGCTATGGAAGCGAATAACACTACTTCTACAAGGAGTCCTCGTACTCCTGTCTCGGTCATTGGCGGAGGGGGGGTTGTACCTCCTCCTCCACATCCAGCTATAAGGACTACTGATAACCAGACACCTACAACTTCTGGTAGTGGCACAGTCCCAACAATGACTATGACCATTGTTCCTTCTATACATAACTTTTTTTGTGCTCCTTTAACATATGGGATGTCGGGTTTCGACTCTAGCTCGATTTTAACCTACTCTACTCTAAATATTGTTCATCTGGGGGTAGGGAGTTCTAGTGCTCCCTCACAAGGATCCTTCATGGGAACCATAATTCTGTTTAATGCTATCCCTTACGGTGGGGTTCATATCCCTCCTTCGTCCCCTTTTCTTAGCGGTTATTTCCAACAACCATCTAGACTTAATACCAATTCCATCTTGTTCAGTGGAGGGAGTCATGGGCCTCAATCCTATATCAATCTAGTTGGGTTTATGCATTTCTCTTTGTTTGGTGCTTTCAGAAACAATGATTTCTCATTGTTCATGTTCTCGTTAGAGGAAACCCCGTCTTTAATCGACCCAACCCTATGCAAGGCTTCATTCTTTCACAAGGAGTGATGACATGAGATTTCTCCTCTCAAGGTCTTGGAAATCCATGGTAGGGATCTTTTCCTTCGCAAGGGATTTAGATCAAGGGAAACCTCTCCCACACTCAGTGGAACCTCGGGAAGGGTTCAATACCTATGCCAGGAGGATCAACTAGGGGCATCCCTAACCAAGGTCCTTAGAATACCATGCATGGAGCAATCCCTACCCAAGGTATGCCATCAAATTGTGTGAATCCATCAATGATGCAGAATAATGCACAAAATCCTTTTTACTATCCAAGGACACCATGGTTTCTACCAAAAACTTGGCCAGCAAGCAAGATTTTCCTGGCAACCCGGTGCCAGTCAAAACCCAGGCTCCTCTTTTCCTTTTAATCTACCACAACCTAGGTTACCTTTCCTAGCAAATCTTCATTTTCCAGATTTGTTAAGGTTTTTGAATGATCTGATTCATCATGATCCACGTTGACCCCCTACGCTGACTAAGTTTCCCTTAAAAATACCTAAATTTGAAGGCAATCCCGGTGAAGATCCAGGTGATCATGTTACAATGCTTCATTTATGGTGCTCTTCCAACTCATTGAAGGATGACTCTATTCAGTTGCATTTATTTCAACACACTCTCATAGGGGGTGCTGCAAAATGGTATATCGAGCTCGATAGCTCAAAGTATTCTTACTTTAAAGACCTAGAAATGGTTTTCTTAAACCGTTTCCAGTTACCTGTGAGATACGATGTCGACATTGAGTTGTTGGCCAAATTCGAGCAAATAAAAGTCATCCATATCTCCGATCACATCCGAGAATGGCGTCACTGAAAGAGCTTGATAAAAGTGAAGGACCCTCCCGCATTTTTCCTCAATTGGTTCCTAAAGTCCTTGGTGCCTTGTGTCTCCAAAGACGTCACAACTTACAAAGTATTTTCCTAAGAAGAGGCTATTATGAGAGCCCAACAAATGGAATTGATTTACTCTCAATCTGGTATGTTGTACGAGATTCTCCTGAATGCATCATGATCGACTTTTAACACAACCAAACAGAATTTTGGGCCTCATGCCGATGGTATAGTAGGCTCAACACAAACTAAGCCCACAGATCAGTTCACTAACCAGTTGCAAAAATTATTGATTCAATAGACCGTGGCCAACCAAACTTATGGTTCTGCTACCCCCACAACCCAAACGTCAGAAGCACACAGTGTGCAGTCGATGAATCCCAAGGGTAACCAACAACCTTAGGGAAAGAGGAAATCCAAAGGAAAGAAGGGTAAGGGGGGTAAAAAGGTTGTGAATAATGTTGGCAAGGATAGAAGTGAAAATAATAAGGTGAAGTTTTCGTGTAAGCTTTGCACGGACGATCACTTGAATCACCAATTCCCTCGGCTTGAGGAATCCCAAAATATTTTGGCAGAGTAGCATCTTGCTATGTTAACTAACCCCTTCCCACAAGGGAAAAATATGGCTCAAGATTCTACATTCACGAATGTGCCTGGGGAAAATCAGGGAGCCCCCACGCTTAATGCTAATAATGGAGCCACACAAATATACACGATGAGATCAAATTCTCATCAGCAGACCAGAGCTCATGATTACAGAATGCCATAATCTACAGACAAGGGAAAAGAAGCTTCCAACCCACCGTCTCCTCTTCATATTGATAAGACTGTGGGAGAAAGTATGAATCACATCCCTAAGGGTGCGTTTAAGAAGGATTCTCACAACTCGAACGCAAGGGCTACTCAGAAATACTCTGTGGTAGAGGATCTGGCACAAACTCCTTGTGTGATGTCTACTCTGGAAGTTCTCCAGAGTTTCCCCCCATATAGAAAAGCATTGTTGTATGAATTGGGTGTTAATGAAACCACTAACTCAGGAATGATTGCTTTTTACCCTACTGATTATAAACCTTGTCTTCCTCACCACATCGCTTTACATATTGTAGTCGTTTATGCCACAAAATCGTTGACACAGAACATTTTCCGCACGATGGTAGACAAGGGAGCCTTGACTTGCATGATTTCATTGGCATTTTGGAAGGCCATTGGCTAACCTGAGTTGTCTATGTCTCTGACATTATTAACTGTGTTTGAGGAATATTATTTTAGACCACACGGCATAATCCCCTACTTCCCCGTGCAGTTGGAGGGAAAAACCATGTGTGTCGAGGTAGAAGTAGTCAATGCGCCTCTCAGATACAATATTTTGTTAGGACGAATTTTCACCTACGCTATGATAGTGGTTGTATCCACCGTTTTTGGGTCTTATGTTTTCCTCACGAAGGCCAAATTATAAAAATTGATAAATTATCCTTCTCTCGTACTGACCCTTCATCAAGGGCATCCATGGTACCGATGATTGAAAACCCGCAGCCAGGTACTGTCAACTTAGGTGTCAGATTGTTTCCACCTCTAATGGGGATTTTCAATTATCTACCACCATCAAATTATGTCAAGTTTATTTTGGTTGTCCTCGATCAGTCGAAGGCTACGATCTTTCAAGTATCTTCTTTTTGAACGAGTTATTTTAATGACCCGTGGACTTTACCATCCCCATTGGCTTTAATGGAGGGGTAGGGAATCCTGGAATGGCTATGCCCTTATTTGCTACTGAGGTTTCATATAACATTGTCCATCAAAGCTTAGCCAACACTGATCTGGCTCCCTCACATGAGTTAGATCTCGTTCTTGAGCCTATTTGGGCTCAAGACTCTCTTACTACTCGTGATCCTTTGGACTTGGTCTTTCCCTCCGATGAGGATATTTTGGAGGGAATGACTGGGCCATATAGACCTTGGGATGATCTTCACCATAGATCATATTTCTTACCCGAGATGAGGAGAGTAGCAGAAGGAGAGTTCACCACAACCATGAATAGAGATGCAACTTGTCCTGCTAAGCCTCTGGCCACACACATAATCTATGTTGAGGGAAACATGGTGAGTATAGCTGAAATGATTCCAATTGACATCTCTAGAACCCCTGGCATCGTTGAAAATGTCTTCATCGGATCAGATTGTTCCTCTGAGGAGATTCAAGTGTACACTGAATTATTTAAAGAGTTTTGCGACGTCAGGCATTGACCCTCGTATAGTCAAACACGAGATTAGGACTTACCTCAATGCTAAGCTTGTTCGGCAGAAGATTTGCCCAGTCAATCCTTGCAAGGTAGCGACTATCAAGGATGAGGTAGAGAAACTCATTAAGGCTAGTTTCATCTATCCAGTGCAATTGACAAAATGGGTGTTAAACCCTATTCCTGTCAACAAAAAAATAAGGTACGATTCGTGTGTGTATGGACTTTCGTGATTTGAATAAAGCTTTCCCGAAAGATAATTTCCCAACCCCATTCATTGATCATATTGTCGATGAATGTGCGGGTTGTGAAGTCTTTTCTTTTATGGACAGTTTTTTCGGGTACAATCAGATTCAGGTCAAACCCGAGGATCAACATAAGA
Source organism: Picea engelmannii (assembly GCA_009831015.1). Taxonomy (NCBI): domain Eukaryota; kingdom Viridiplantae; phylum Streptophyta; class Pinopsida; order Pinales; family Pinaceae; genus Picea; species Picea engelmannii. Next base: position 31,490 of record ML805712.1, read on the forward strand.
CTGTGTTCATATGTCCTTGGGGTACATTCACATACATATAAATTCCTTTTGGACTTAAAAATGTTGGAGCCTCTTTTTAATGGGCCATGATGTTCGCCTTCCATGGCCTCAAGCATATAGTCGAGGCATATATTGATAATCTAGCATCACATTCTCGCAAGATATCTGATCATCTCGCCCACTTACAACTTATTTTTGAGAAGTGTCACTAGTATCGGATTCGCCTAAATCCAAACAAGTGTATTTTTTGCGTAAAATCGGGACATTTTTTAGGTTTTATCGTGTGCACTAAAGGGATCATAGTCGATCCTCTGAAGTTTGAGGCAATAGTTCAATTTCCTCCCCCACGCACAATCCCACAACTTCAAAGTCTACAGGGGAAAGCTAACTTTCTTTTGAGATTTGTTTCCAACTATGTCGAGATTACTAAAGGGTTTATGAGTCTCTTGAAAAAAAGGGTCCCATTATGTTGGGATGAAGTGGCTCAACGCTCTTTCGAAGCATCGAAACGTGCTCTGAAGTCTACCCCTCTACTTAGTCCTTTGGATTATGGTAAGGATCTCTTGTTGTACTTGGTTGCAACAGAGTCTATTATTGGTATGGTCTTGGTTCAAGAGGATGATGTGCTCCAATACCATGCTATCTACTATATTATACAAGGCTTAGTCGGACCCAAACTCAACTACACTCATGTTGAGAAACTGGCTTTGGAAGCTATCCATGTTGTCCAAATATTTTGTCATTACATTCTACTTCGCAAGACCACCGTCGTAGCTGTCGTGAATCCTTTTCAATATGTTTTGACACAATGAGTCATTGACGGGAGGATTAGTCGATGGATATCCATTCTTCAATAATTTGACTTGGAATATGTTTTGGTGAAGTCTAAGAAGTCTTTGGTCTTTGTTGAGATAATTTCTGAACTTCTAGTTGAGAGTAGTAATGATTTTCCCTAAGATTCATTGATCAATGGAGATCTTTTCCTTATTTCATCTTCAGACCCTTGGTATGGATATATACTTATGTATCTTCATACTTTGAAGTGCCCTTCCTCTGCTTCTCACGATGAGCATCGAAGGATATGCCATCAAGCATAGAACTATCTTATCATCGATGATACTTTTTATCGTCAAGGTGTTGATTGCATTCTTCATCGTTGTCTAACTCATAAGAGGAAAATCTTGTGTTGAATGATTGTCACACTGGAGCATGTGGCAGTCACTTGTATGGGTTGGAAACAACCCAGAAATTTTTTCACATTAGATACTTCTGGCCCTCGTTGATCAAATATTGTGTAGAGGTGATCAAGAAGTGTCACCCATGCCATATCTTCTCTCAGAAGATGCAGGCACACCCTGCTCCCTTCACCAAGTGGGGGATTTGTTTCACTACATTCCACCCGGATTCGGATAGAGGGAATTGTTATATCATCATGACAGTAAACTACTTCACTAAGTGGGTCGAGGCCATGCCGACATTTAGTAATGATGGAGAAACAATTGCGCTTTTCATTTTTAACCAGATTGTAGCTAGGTTCGGTATTTCGAAGGACAATGTCACGGACCATGGCAATTACTTCCATAATAAGATGATGATTGAGTTAAAATCAAAACTTGGGTTTAAGAAAGAACATTTTTCACCCTACTATCCATAGGAGAATGGCCAGGTGGAGGTTGTCAATAAGTCTCTCAATACTATTATCTAATGGACGATCAATTTGGCCAAGTCGAATTGGCATTTGATGTCGTACTCGGTGCTTTGGGCGTATCAAACCTCAGTCAAGATTGCTACTGGTTTCTCTCCTTTCCAACTCATTTACAGGATAGAGGAAATCTTTCCCACAGAGTGCCAAATTCCCTCTCTTAAGTTGGTAGTGGAATTCCTTCCCAACAAAAATACACTTGAAGAGTGTCTCCTATATCTCGAGCAGCTTGATGAACAACATCGAGATGCATCCTTGGCCAACGAGGCTCACAAACAACGTGTCAAGTGTCAATATGATCAGTCGGTCCACCCTAGATTTTTCTTTGAAGGTGATCTTGTGTTGGTCTATGACCAAGATAAATATCCCTTGGGGGCAGGAAAATTCAAACCCATGTGGTTCAGACCGTTCATTGTTAAGAAAGTCGTAGAAAAAGGTGCTTATCAACTGGTTGACTTCAAGGGTAATGCTTTGTTTGAGCCTAGAAATGGGCTCTACCTTAAGAAGTATTACTCTTATGTTGGTCACCTAGGTGTGACTTCTTGTATATAATGTATAGTTTTATTTATACATTTGTGTCTCTTTTTGTCTTATGGACGCATAGTTTAATGTGTTTTTTCACTGTGGCAAATGTCAAGTAAATATGAGGTTTATGTTGGGCTTTTGGATGGTGCTAGCCAACACACTCAGAGGCTTTCTTCTGCATCTTGGGTAATCTTCACGCCCACTGGTTAGTAGGTGCCTTTTGGAGGTGTTTGTTTAAGCAAAGCAACCAATAATGTTGTCGAGTATAGTGTCGTAATAGAATTACTACGTGATGCATTGTCACATGGTATTTCTCACCTCTGGGTTCATCTAGATGCTCAATTGGTTGTGTCTCAGTTAAATGGAGTTTATTGTGTCTACGATCCCACCCTTCATCGATGATTCCTTAGGGTATGTCTCTTAGAACACTATTTTGATTATATTACAGATATTCATGTTCCTAGGAGATCTAATCAACTAATTGATGCATTGGCTAATCATGTATTAGTTTGGCATATTGCACACACATAAAAGTAAAACCATACACATACACGCATATGTAAATACATTTGTACAAAAATGATTACTCCATAAAGAAAAAACATGTATATATATATATAATATGTCCAAAATAATGTCATAAGTACAAAATGTGGGCCATAAACCTCAAATAGATCCGATATACATCGCTTGGATCAAGCCCTCAATACATAAGAGAGTATAAAAAGAGTGTAGATTTTAACCTTGTACAATATTTTACTGCAAACAGATTTTCAATAAAAGAACAGAAAAGATACAATGGAAAATACACACATTACATAAAGATTTTTCCCCTAGAAACCTAAACCAGGAAAACGAACATATTATATATTCATTCATTGTGATACATTGTTTACAATACAATATACATATAGGTGCTAGTGGCATCCAAAAACCCAACCCAATGACCTGGATTAGTCAACAACCCTAATTTGTTAACCGGAAATAGAAAAGCATCAACACAAACCATGTGTCAAAAAACCGCCCAACAATGGACACAAAAAACGAGGCAAAAATGTAACACGTTTTTCAAGGAAAAAAAAATCCGCTTCCCCCAAACCCCTGCAACCCCTTAAGGGGGGGGCTAGTAGCCCCCCTCAAACCCCCATACACACTAGATGCAACATAACAGACACTAGAACTAGTCGTACAAAGTATATAACACATATCCAACATTTTCCCACTTGTTTTTTTCTTTGCATACATGGGTTATAGGGTTACATAGTCAACAATCCAGGGAAGCAATGCCCATGGATCCTCTACACCAAGAGAACTTCTCAATGCTCACAAATTTTGTTAATGAATCTGCAACATTCTTCAAAGTGTCCATCTTCATCAACAACACTTTATTTTCTTCAACCATGTCTCTCACAAAGTGATATTGAATATCAATATGCTTTTCCTTTGAATGATAAATCAGATTCTTTACCAGAAAAATTGCACTTTGACTATCACAATCTATCCTTACAACTTTTTTTACCAACCCAATACTTGAACACAATATTTTGTAACCATACTACTTCCTTACTTGCATGAGTGGTTTCCATGTATTCAACTTTTGTAGTTGAAAGTGCCACTACAACATGTCTTTTTCTCATCTAATTGATTGCTCCTCCAAATAGGTTAAACACATACCAGCTTGTAGATATCCTATGTTCCAGATCTCTAGCCCAATATGCATCCACAAAGCCATGTATGTCCAACACTCTGTCCAATCCTGGTCTTCCTTGGTAGCACAATCCATAGCTAGCAGTTCCACACAAATACCTGAAAACCCTTTTTACTGTTGTCCAATGCTCCTTCCTTGGTTTTGACATATACCTACTCAAAACTCCCACTGCATGTGCAATTTCCGGTCTAATACAAACCATTTCATACATCAAACTGCCAATTGCACTCACATATGGAACACGAGACATGTTCTCCTCCTCTTCTTGTGTGTTGGGACACTGATCAACATATAAATTCACACCAACAAGAATAGGGACCTTGACTGATTTACATTCTTGCATATTAAACCTCTGTAATATTGTCTCGACATATTTTCTTTGATTTAACCATAGTTTCCTCTTTTTCCGATCTCTTTTAATTTCCATGCCAAAAATGAAATTTGAAGTACTGAGATCCTTCATGTCAAATTTAGAGGACAACTGATTTTTCACATCCTGGATAATCTCCTTGTTGTTTCCTATCAACAACATGTTATCAACATACAAGACCAAAGAAATAAAATTATCACCAATTAATTTGAAATACACATAGTGTTACTCTTTTCTTCTTGTGAAGCCAAGTCCTAGCATATAATTATCAAATTTTTGATACCACAACCTTGGTGATTGTTTTAAAGCATACAAGTACTTTTTCATCTTGCATACCAGCTCCTTCTTTCCCTTCACAACAAAGCCTTCTGGATGCTTCATATAGATTTCTTCTTCTATATCCTCATGTAGGAATGTTGTCTTCACATCTATGTGTTCTACTTCAAAATCAAATGTAGCAACAAATGATAACATAAACCTTATAGAAGTTAACCTATCAACAAGAGAAAAAATCTCACCAAAATCAATTCCCTCAACCTGAGAATAACCCTTTGCTACTAACCGAGCTTTGTATTTCTCCACTTTCCATTCTGCATTCAACTTATTTTTAAATACCCATTTGTTGCCAATGGGATTTCTTCCAGTCGACAACTCCACTAGATCCCAAGCCTCATTCTTATCCAATGCAGCCATTTCTTCATTCATGGCCTTTTTCCAGAGCTTTCCATCCTCTGAATCCATTGCCTCCTTGACAATTCTAGTATCATCATCAGTAATAGACAAAGCGAAATTTGAACAAAAATTAGATGGAGTATACCTTTTCGGTAGCCTTCTTTCTCAAATCAATCTCCTCAATACTAGAGTATCAAGATCTTCTTCTTTTGATTCTTGTTCTTCTGTAGAGTTTGATTCATCATCCTTTAAATCAAACTCTATTTTCTCTGGTTCTTCCTTACTTGGTAGGACTTCTTGTTTAAAAACATTCTTCATTTCTCTAAATACCACATCTCGGCTATACAAAACCTTCTTAGTTTCTAGGTTCCAAAGCTTATAACCTTTGAGACTATAGTTATACCCAATAAAGATACACTTTTCAGTCTTCTTATCTAACTTACTCATGTTTTCCTTTGGAACATGAACATAGGCCTCACAGCCAAATACCTTGAGATGTGTGAGAGAAGGTTTCTTACCAGTCCATACCTCTTGTGGGGTCTTGTCATCTAGCACTGATGAGGGTGATATGTTGACCAGGTAACATGCAATACCCATTGCCTCTACCCATAATTCTTTCCCTAACCCAGCACCACTGAGCATGCACCTTGATTTTTCCATCAACGTCTTGTTCATCCTTTCCGCAAATGCATTATATTGAGTTGTATATGGAGTAGTCTTCAACCTTTCTATATCACAGTTCTTACAGAATTCTTCAAATTCATTTCTACAGAACTCTCCACCATTATCTGTCCTCAACACCTTAATTATTTTCTATGTTGGATTCTCAACAAGATCCTTAAAATCTTTAAACTTGTCAAAGACATCAGATTTCTTCCTGAGGAAATATATCCAATTATTCCTCGATAATTCATCTATAAATGAGACATAGTACATAGATTTTCCCAATGATGGAATCGATAGAGGTCCAAACACATCATTGTGAACTAGTAGTAAAATTCCTTCTTCTCTCCTTTCACCAGAGGGGAATCTTACTTGATTTTTCCTCCCATATACACAATGTTCACATAAATCAAAACCCAGAGAGAAGTTAGACATACCTTAAACCATACCTTTACCTTGTAGTAGTCGAAGACCCTTCTCTTTGATATGCCCTAGTCTTTGATGCCACAGCATAAACTTTTCTCCAGAGACTGTAGGAGTTCTTTATTCTTCAACTCCAATATCATGAACAATGGAACTATTACACCCATCAATAATAGTGCTTCCTTGCAGCTTATACAAAGTTCCAAACTGAACTCCCTTCAACAACACCATTTCTCCTCGAACCATCCTCTAGGTTTCCTTTTCAAATATTGTTTTTGCCCCTGCATCGTCTATTTTTCTTACATAAATCAAATTCTTGGCCAATGCTGGGATGTGCAGAAGACTAGGTAGTGTTCTAATCCTTCCATATATGATCTTCAACTTGAATTTTCCTAGACCTATGATTTTGGTTTTCGAGTCATCACCTAGGAAAACATTACCTCCATCATACCTTTCATTTTCATAGAACCACTCCCCGTGGAGAGTCATATGAAAGGATGCACCAGAGTCAAACAAACATGCCTCATGATCTACATGTGTGCTTGAAGAAGCCAAATACACATGCCATCATTCTTCCTTGGAGGTATTTTCTTCTGTAGAAGGAGATTCTTCATATCCATTCTTTTTCTCAACTTTGGATATACACTGCTTCTTGTAGTGCACTTGTTTTTCACATCTCCAGGATACCTTTACAAACTTTCTCAGAGACTTATATCTTCCCTTAGACTTAGATCTCCCACTTGAGGACTTAGATCTATTTCTTTCCTGGGAGAATTCTCTTGCAAATAATGCATCTGTGCTCTATCCTTCCATGTTCTTTCTGTTAAATTTGGTAGCATCGACAATCATTCTCCAATGAGAGGCCATATGGGCCACCCTGAGGCTAGCCAGGGATATTTGGAGAATCAACCAGTCTTGTGAGGTATTGACAAAATCTAGGGGGAATGTACAACCTCTATGATTCAAACCAAAAGTCAGGACGAATGAGATGCTATGTGAGTCTAATGCAAAAGTCGGGCGGAACGTACAACCTCTGTGAGCATAGACAGTCTAGTACAAAAGTCAGGGGGAATGTACAACCTCTCTGAGCATAGACAAACCAGTGCAAAATTCAAGGGGAATGTACAACCTCTGTGAGTCTGTTCAAACCTTGTGATCCATGAGCAAAAGTCAAGGCATCTAGAAAAAGTTAGGTTGAATATAAAATTTCTATGAGCTAGAAACAAGCGATATTCCTAATATTTCAAATGATATAAATGTATTGATCTAGTGCATTGGCACGTGTAACATTATCCACCATGAAGAGAATTTTGAATTTCCTTGTCAAGAGTTGAGTTGTAACTAAAGTCTCAAGTCTAGTTCTATTTTCTAACTAAAGTGTAATGTTGAGTTGTAACTGAAGTCTCAAGTCTAGTTATATTTTCGAACTAAAGTGTAATGTTGAGTTGTAACTGAAGTCTCGAGTCTACTTCTATTTTCGAACTAAAGTGTAATGCTGAGTGGTAACTAAAGTCTCAAGTCTAGTTCTATTTTCAAACTAAAGTATACCAGTCTCAAGTCTAGTTCTAAGTTCGAACTAAAGTATGAAGTTGAGTTGTGATTAAAGCATGCAATCAAGTTACTATTTCGAGCCTCTCCTCTTCAACCTTTATAAGCAGAGGTTGACCCCTCTCTTAAACACAATTTTGATATGTAGGTTAAGGGTGAAGCAATAGAGGTGCATATCAGTGATAAAGAGGCAACATACCAAAGAAGCATATCAATGTTGTATATCAACAATAGAGGCAGCATATCAGAGGTATATTTCAGCAAGGTCTCTTAGATATTTGTCAAGTCAGATTCATCTTGGCAAGATCTTTAAGAGAAGAACATTCATGGTGGATATTTGTAAGTGATATTACATTATTAATGCAATAAAGGAATATCGTTTTCTAGGGTTTTTCTCCCTGTACATGGTTTCCCCAGGGTAAATATGTTGTTGATGTGCATGCTTACTTATCTACATATTTATTTCTATTTGGTTATAATTTGGTATTGTTGAAGTGTATTAAACTGGAATCAAAGTGTTGAAGAAAATAAAAGAATTGATCTACATAAGAAATCAAGCTCATAATTTAACATGGTATCAGAGCTTAGGGTGTGTTAAGCGTGTTGAAGTGTAGCAACATGTACACACAGATCCAAGCTAGCTTGATTAAGTTTCCAGTGTGAGGTCCATGGCATCCTCCATTTAAGTTAGGGCTGAGGATAGGCTCAAAGGAGCTGCCAACTTCAATGTGTGGAAGCTCCAGATAACAAATATCTTGCAAGAGCATGATCTTGAGTAGTATGTGACCAAAGTGGTGGAGGAACCCACTAATAATGCAAGAAGAGAGGCCTACAAGAAGAGTCAAGCAAAGGCCAAGCGAATCATCTTTGACTTAGTCAAAGACAATATAATGCATACAATGACTTCGTTAATGAATGCCAAGGACTGTATGGATACCTTGGTGAATTTGTATGAGAAACATGCTCCAAGTCAGAAGAGGACACTTAAGAACAAGCTTAAGTATTTGAATATGGAGAAAGGTGAACCAGTGGCATCTTTCTGTTCCAAGATAGCCCAGATCAGAGATCAGATTTTGGTCACAGGGGTGATAGTGGACGATGATGATTTAGTGCAGGCCATTTTTTACGGTCTTCCTTCTTCATGGGAGACTTTCTTATCCAGTGTAAGTTGGAGAGAGATTCATACCACTTTTGAGAGGTTATGGCATGATTTCCTCCAAGAGGAGAGTCGCACAGCTACCAGGAGCGAGCCAACGAAAGAAGAGCACTCAGCTTTAGCATCAAGGTTCAAAGGAAAGAAGAAAGGCTCTCAGAGGAAGCCAAACACCAAAGGTACATTCAAAGGAAAGAATATTGATACAACTAAGATTAAATTCTTTAGTTGTAATAAGTTGGGTCATTTTGCTAAAGATTGTTGGTTTAGAAAAAAATATACAAGGAAAGGGAAACATCATGCCTCAACTGCTGAGGATGTTGAATCCAAAAGAAATCAGAGAAATCCTTCTAAGGAGAAAGAAAATAGAAAAGAATATTACTTGGTTTATGCCTTATCCAATTCAATTTTCACAGGGCCGAAAACTTGGTTAGTAGACAGTGGTGCATCAAAGCACATGACATGGTACAAGGAGATCCTCTCATATTTCGAGACAAAATCTTTTGTAGAGCATGTTGATATTGGGGATGACAAATGTTACAAGATAGAGGGAGTAGGCTCTATCTCCTTCAGATTGGAATCTGGGGCTAGACTTCATGTTGATGAAGTATTATATGTTCCATGGCTCAAGAAGAATCTACTATCAGTTGCAACCCTTGAGGACAAGGGATATTGGGTGATCTTCAAGGACAGGAATGCACTACTATGGGCTAAAGGTATCCACTTAAGTACAACAAAACCCATTGGAACTCGCAGTGGAGGATTGTACGTCGTGTCAGGACAGTCAGTTCAGGCATTGGCTCATAATGCAACTAGCTCCAGCAAATTGTGGAACATAAGACTTGGACATCTTCATTACAAAGCTCTTCCAAATCTACACAACATGGTATGTGGCATGCCATTTATTTCTCTTAGTAAAAATGAAATGTGTAAGGGATGCATGCTAGGTAAATATATAAAGAAAGCATTTCCTAGTAGTGACAATAGAGCTCAAGGCATATTAGATCTGGTTCATTCTGATGTATGTGGTCCCATGTCATCTCCCTCACTCAGTGGTTGTTTGTATTATGTCATTTTTATTGATGATTACTCAAGAAAATGTTGGATATATTTCCTTAAAGCTAAAAGTGACACATTTGATAAATTCAAAGAGTATAAAGCCTTTATTGAAAAGCAGACAAGGAAACACATAAGAATCCTTAGAACAAACAATGGATGAGAGTTTGAATCTCTCTAGTTTGAGTATTTCTGCAAGTCAATAGGAATCAAGAGACAGTTGACCATGCCATATAACCCTCAACAAAATGGAGTTGTTGAGAGGTAAAACATGACAATTTGTGAGGCAACAAAAGTAATGATGTTTGACAATGATCTGCCAAATTCTTTATGGGCAGAAGCTACCTCCACTGCCTTGTATATTCAGAACATGTGTCCACATGTTATCTTGAAGGAAAAGACTCCTGAAGAGGTATTCTCAGGGATCAAACCTGAAGTAGGGAATCTAAGGCTATTTGGGTGTCTTGTGCATATTCATGTCCCTAAGGAAAAGAGGACAAAGATGGAACCCTCAGGAAAGAAAGGGGTTTTGTGGGGTACAATGAGAACTCCAAGGATTATATTATTTATGTACCAGGTCAGAGGAAAATAGAGGTAAGGAGAGATGTGAGTTTCCACGAGGAAGCCGCATTTAAGAAATCTAGATAGCTTTAGCAAGAATCAGAAGCAGTTCAACTAGCTTTACCCTTTTCTGAAAATGAAGAGTCGGATGATCAGAGGGAGGAACCTCATGAAGGGCCAAGTAATGAGCCCCTAGAACCTATTGAAGTGTTAGAAAGAACTCTTGAAGAACCTTTAGCCAAAAGGAAGCCAGGGTGGCTTAAAGAGATAGTGCAAGAAGCAGAAAGGATAATTGCTCCCAAAGGAACTTTCAGGGAAAGGAAGAGGCCACATAGGTTTGGAGGCTATGTTGCATTGATGAGAAGAATTAGTGATGTTGAACCTTCTTCATTTGAAGAATCATATAAATTACAAGTATGGAAGGATTCCATGCTTGAGGAATACATGTCTATTATAAAGAACAATGTTTGGGACATTGTGTTGAGGCCAAAAGACAAATCAATGGTTTCTTCCAAATGGATCTATAAGATCAAACATGCATCTGATGGAAGTGTGGAAAAGTTAAAAGCAAGATTTGTAGCTAGAGGCTTCACTCAGAAAGATGAAATCGACTACGAAGAAACTTTTGCCCCTGTAGCCAGGTATACCTCCATTCGAACTATTATTGCTTTAGCTTTCGTTCTTGGTTGGAAGCTACATCAGATGGATGTAAAAACAACATTCTTGAATGGAAAGATTGAATAGGAGGTTTTTGTGGAAAAACCAGATGGTTTTGTACTACATGAAAAAGGCACTCATGTATGCAAGCTAAGGAAGGTGTTGTATGGTCTTAAGTAGGCTCCCAGATTTTAGTATGACAAGATTGATGGCTTTCTTAAAATCCTAGGCTTTCGGAAAAGTGATCTTGATGCAAATATGTACTTCAAGGTAAGAGGTAACCAACTTGTTATACTAATATTATATGTTGATGATCTCTTTCTAACAGGAGATGAAGGGATAATAGCCTAGTGTAAGAGGGATCTAACCTCAAAATTTGAGATGAAAGACTTAGGCTTGATGCATTACTTCCTATGATTGGAAGTGTGGCAAAGACAGGGAGAGATATTTATAGCATAAGGAAAATATACAATGGATGTACTAAAGAGGTTTGGTATGATGGATTGAAAATCCATGTCTACTCCGATAGTTACCAACCTGAGGAAGCTGCATGATTCTAATACATGTTCATATTTGGTGGATTCCACCATGTATAGGTAGTTGATTGGATCATTGAAGTACATGATCCACACTAGGCCAGATATATGCTATGCAGTGATTGCAATGAGTCAGTTCATGACTGAACCGAGACAGAGACACTAGGTGGCAGTAAAGCACATCTTGAGATATCTCAGAGGGACCATTACTTATGGTCTGAGATATACATCCAATGGTGGTTTATTTCTACATGGGTATGTAGATGTTGACTGGGCATAAAGCCCAGTGGATCGGAAGAGTACTTCCGGATACTACTTCAGTTTAGGATCCACTATGATCGCTTGGTCAAGCTGGAAGCATGGATCCATTGCATAGAGTACAACCGAGGTTGAGTACATTGCAACAAGTGATGCTAGCAAGGAAGCAGTATGGCTCAGAAAATTGATTTCTGGGTTGTTTGGTGACAAGCTCGAGATGACGATGGTTCACTGTGATAATCAAAGTTGCATAAAATTGACAGAGAACCTGGCATTTCATGACAAGTCAAAACATATTGACATGAGGTACCACTACATCCGAGACTTGGTCCAGAGAAAAATTGTAAACTTACAGTACATAGCCACGAGCGATCAGGTAGCTGATATCCTGACCAAGCCTCTGAACTCGAGACAGTTTGTGAAGTTAAGAGGCAAGCTTGGTGTGGCCAAGAATGACTCCCTTGTTGTGAGGGAGTGTTAAATTTGATAGCATCGAAAGTCATTCTCCAATGAGAGGCCATATGGGCCACCCTGAGGCTAGCCACAAATATTTTGAGAATCAACCAGTCTTGTGAGGTATTGAAAAAAGCTAGGGGGAACGTACAACCTCTGTGAGTCAAACCAAAATTAAGGACGAACGAGATGTTATGTGAGTCTAATGCAAAAGTCAGGGGGAACGTACAACCTCTGTGAGCATAGACAGTCTAGTGCAAAAGTCAGGGGGAACATACAACTGCTATGAGCATAGACAGACTAGTGCAAAAGTCAGGGGGAACGTACAACCTCTGTAAGCCTAGTCAAACCTTGTGAGCCATGCGAAAAAGTTGAGGCATCTAGCAAAATTTAGGTTGAATATAAAATTCCTATGAGCTAGAAACAAACGATATTCCTAATATTGCAAATGATATAAATGTATTGATATAGTGCGTTGGCACGTGTAACATTATCCACCATGAAGAGAATTTCTAATTGCCTTGTCAATAGTTGAGTTGTAACTGAAGTCTCAAGTCTAGTTCTATTTTCGAACTAAAGTGTAATGTTGAGTTGTAATTGAAGTCTCGAGTCTAGTTCTATTTTCAAACTAAAGTGTAATGCTGAGTTGTAACTGAAGTCTCAAGTCTAGTTCTATTTTCGAACTAAAGTGTAATGTTGAGTTGTAACTGAAGTCTCAAGTCTAGTTCTATTTTTGAACTAAAGTGTAATGTTGAGTTGTAACTGAAGTCTCAAGTCTAGTTCTATTTTCTAACTAAAGTATACCAGTCTCAAGTCTAGTTCTATTTTCGAACTAAAGTGTAATGTTGAGTTGTAACTAAAGTCTCAAGTCTAGTTCTATTTTCGAACTAAAGTATACTAGTCTCAAGTCTAGTTCTAAGTTCGAACTAAAGTATAAAGTTGAGTTATGATTAAATCATGCAATCAAATTACTATTTCGAGCCTCTCCTCTTCTCCTCTTCATCCTTTATAAGCAGAGGTCGACCCCTCTCTTCAACACAGTTTTGATATGCAGGTTAAGGGTGAATCAATAGAGGCGCATATCCGTGATAAGAGGCAACATACCAAAGAAGCATATCAGTGTTGTATATCAACAATAGAGGCAATATATCATAAGTGTATTTCAACAAGGTATCTTAGGTCTTTTTCAAGTCAGAGCCATCTTGGAAACCTCTTTAAGAGAAGAACATTCATGGAGGATATTTGTAAGTGATCTTACATTATTAATGCAATAAATGAATATCGTTTGTTGGGGTTTTTCTCCCTATACAGGGTTTTCCCATGGTAAATGTGTTGTTGATGTGCATGCTTACTTATCTACATAGTTATTGCTATTCGGTTATGATTTGGTATTGTTGAAGTGTATTAAGCTAGAATCAAAGTGTTGAAGAAAATAAAAGAATTAATCCGCATAAGAAATCAAGCTCATAATTTAACACTTTTGTCTCATCTCCTCCGACAACAAGGATGAGACCACTTCATCAAACCTTAAGGAATTTGTATTACTATCTATGGCCACAACCAAACTATCCCACAAGTCTGGTAAAGAGCATCGTAAACTAATACACTTATCTTCATCTGAAATTTTAATCTCAATAGATACTAACTGACTTACCATAGTATTGAAAGCATTTAAATGCTCTACCATCGAGTCTCCATCTCTCATCCTCAGGTTATACAACTTCTTTCTCAAGAATAGTTTATTTACTAGGGACTTAGATTGATACAACTTCCCCAACTTATCCCATAAATATTTGGTTGTAGTTTCCTCTGACACATTCAGTAATACTAAATATGAGAGGCATAGTCGGATTGTGTTATTTTCCTTCTGATCCAAATTTTTCCAATCATCTGTTTAAGTTCCTACATGTACAGTACCTGGATCCACCGTGATCCACTAATCTCTATCCACCAACAGATCTTCCATCTTTAGCTTCCATAACTCAAAAAATTTCCCATTAAACTTCTTGATCTCCATTTTCGAACTACTCGCCATTTCTTTTCAACTGAAAATTCAATACCACAGATCTCCCACTATAACAAGGCTTACCATAGTCCCGAGCCAAACCCTCTACCACAAAGGCGTCCCCCTAAAGCCATCAAAGATTTGATACCAAATGTAGATTTTAACCTTCTACAATATTTTACTACAAACATATTTTCAATAAAAGAACATAAAAGATACAATGGAAAATACACACATTACATAGAGATTTTTCCCCTAGAAACCCAAACCGGGAAAACCAACATATTCTATACTCATTCATTGTGATACATTGTTTACAATACAATATACATATAGGAGCCAACTACATCCAAAACCCTAACCCAATGACTTGGATTAGTCAACAACCCTAATTCCTTAACCAAAAATAGAAAACCATCAGCAAAAACCATGTGTCGAAAAAACGCCCAACAATGGACATGCAAATTTCTCGGGGGAATCTTAGCGGTCCCCCTCAAACCCCCCTACTCGCTCGATGCAACGTAGTAGACACTAGAAATATTCATGCAAAGAATATAATGCATACCCAACAAAGAGTTCCCTTGGAACATATAAGGTCCAGTGTTAAGTCTATGGTCTAGGCCTGATGGCCCTAGTGTAATATACTACGACATTTTCAAGATGTCAGAATAGTTAAACCCAAGTCCTGGGTACTCCTACCACATGCAGATGCATGGACGAAGGTAGTCCTCAATATATGTCATCGACACAGGATGGGTGAGAGTTTCCAGGTTCCTCTCCACTCATCTCAATACTCTCTCAGCCTCTTCAGATGGTGGCCCTCCCGCTGCTATTGGCTTGGCATCCTCTCAAGAATGATGCCTAGTCCTGGCGAAGCCGACTGGTTATACTGGTCCCACATCTATATATATAAAATTACTAAGTTAGTACTATGACATTACCATAAAAATGAATATATTTAGAAACAAAAAATGAAATAACTTTAAAAGATAAATAATGATGCATACCTATCTCTCTGCGCTCCTCACCAGGGGGCACATGCATATCAGGGTCCCTCAGGAAACTGATCCCCACATATGGGTAGTCTTTGATTGCAAGGATTTCACGGGTCCACCAGTTAAAGAACTTGTCATCGAATGCCTCCTACACTCTCCTTACTCCCTGTTAATGCATCAATGCAACCCATCTACATAGTGCATATGTCCTCATACTATCTCCTGTGGGTTAAGGCCTGACACTCTCTCAAAAAAAAATGCGGACAATACAGTCCCAAACCCAAAGTTCTTATTCATTATTCTCTGGAAGTCGATCAACTGTTTCTTCATACAAGTGAGCATTGTAGTGCTCCAATCAAATATAGTGTCCTATAAACAATGAGTTGTGCAATGCATTTGGGCACATGAGGCCTAGTGAAGTGATGTGGATCCTATCATATACAATCCACCCAATCATATACAACACTATCCAAAGGTTGAGGCTTTCTATCTTCTGAATTGGCACTTGAGAGCCTACTTTCTCAGTTCTAGCCTCACAGTACATACCAATATAGTCCTCTATATTGTGTGGTCTTGAAGGGAAAGTCCTCAAGTTAACCGGTTCACCCCTCCTGGAGAGATAGGTCAAGAAGTATATGTCCTCGGTGGTGGGAGTCAGTGATTGTCCCTCTATCATGAAGGCCTCGGTGTTTGGGTGTCAATACTCTATAAAGTGATTTAGTATCCTGGGTTGTGCCCTCATGAATGGGCAGTGAAAAAACTTCAACATTCCACACTGCTTTAGCATGGCAATGGCCCTTGGATCCTCTTCAACTAGTATGTCTAGTTCCTCATGCTCTCTCTCTCTCTAATGGACATACATCCTGATCCATGAAAAAATTTTGAGGTTAGTTCCTTTTTCATTTTTTTTAATACTTTAAGAGATGTACGTAGGTTGTTTTTAAGACAGTCGTGTATGTACATGTGCTAATGTTTTCTTAGCCCGCGTATATACATGTGTTGAGCGTGAACAGTCTGCATACACATAGGCCCGACTTAGTTTTTAGGCCATGCACCCTATAAGAAAAAATAAAAGCAAAAAATGATGGATTGAAATATTGGAGGAGGTCATGTGTACTTACTTGGTTCAAGTTTGAAGTCTTTTCGTCCACTGTAGCTCCTTGAATTTGCGTTTTAAGGAAGATGGATTTTTCACTTTTTGGCTATTTTCCGAATTGCAATGGTTAAAATGAGTTGTATACCTCTATTTATAGACTTTTTTGGCTCTTTTTGCCCCAGTTTTGTCCCTTTTTCCCTATTGTTGGCTTGGCGAGTGCTTTGGTTTCTTTTTGGGGGATCCTTAGGCCATTCTTATGAACTTTTTATTTTGGTTTGGTGTTTCTATGAGATGGGTTACACTCACATTATTCTATGGTGAGGTTGTATTTTCGACACTTGCATATAGGTTAGGTTCTCATCACCTTGCATATTGCATTTTGTTGACTATTTCTGATTTTCCATAGGATCAATCCCATCGAAGTGCGATACAAAACTTTCTATGTTGCTTTAGAAGTGTCGTAGTTAGGTGATACAACCTCCCTCTACATGGATTCCTTAGGTAGATCCTTTGCTGCATTTTGGCGTCGATGTTTTGAGTTTAGTCCTGCCATGACTGTGTGTTGAAGCCTCATTCTTCTTCATATTTTTCTGGCCTATACCCGAGGGACTCCCTAAGAGAATGGTTTGTTGTCTTTCAAGCTCGCTTAAACTTTGAAAGTGACATCTAACAAGAATTTATTTATCCTTTTCGGCCTTGTCCAGATTACTTAAGAAAAGGATCCCCCCTTGAGTCTTCTTTAATCTCTTTTCAGACTCTCTAAAATTGAAAAGATTGTCGAGCACATATGTCCAACAATAGTTTACCCCTTTTTCAGTTCGGATGGCTATTTTTACGAAAAGGTACGCCCTATGA
This sequence comes from Picea engelmannii, assembly GCA_009831015.1. Lineage (NCBI taxonomy): Eukaryota > Viridiplantae > Streptophyta > Pinopsida > Pinales > Pinaceae > Picea > Picea engelmannii. The sequence continues at coordinate 48,726 of ML805712.1, forward strand.
GCTATGGTTCTCTAGGAGAGTATTATCATGCATAAGTTTAACCCTTTTTTGGGCATGAGGGACTAAATTTGTGAAAAATGGCCATTCTCCTTGGTTTTTGTTTATCTATTTTTCGGGCCTTGGATATTACTTACTAAAAAGGAAACCCATGGGGTCTTATTTAATCCCTTTTCAAACTCCCTAAAAAATAAAAGATTGTCGAGTGACCTTGTTCCTTTCACACTCATTAATTGGCCCAAAAGGAATATCTATTTGGCATAGGTTAACCCTTTTTCCGGCCAATATATTACCTAGGAAAAAGGTACACCTCGAGAGACATGTCTCACCAGGAGAGCTCTCCTAAGTTATGTTTTATACTTTTTCGGGCTTAGAGGACTAAATTTCGATAAATCTAGTGAGTCCATAGTTAAGCTCTTTTCAAACTCCTTAAAATTGAAAAGATAGCCGAGTGATCTTATCTCTGTCACACTCATTAAAATGGTTTTGAAGAGACATCCCTTCGGTATAAGTTTAACCCTTTTTTGGACCGACTGGACTAACTATGAAAAAGGAATACTATGGCCCTAGTGACGATACGAGTTCTCATCGATATGATTTTATTCTTTTTCAGAACTTGGAGACTAACTTTACAAAAAATATCACTCTGGAGTCTTCTTTTAGTGTTTTTCAGACTCTCTAAAAGTGAAAAGCCACCAATCTTACCTTCTCTGGGCTTGTAAAACTTTACATGGAAGGAGTCTCGTTGTGTCATGTTGTAATCACATCGCATGTCTCATCCTTGTGTCTTTGGCCTAATTTTGGCTTCATGTTGTTCTTACTGAACCTTTAGATTATTCCACAAGTGCAAGCCTTGTAGCTTTTTTTCCCTTGCGATCTGACACCTTAACCTATGGAGGAATTTTCCCAAGTGTCCTTATCCTACACATGTCTCCTTGCACTGAGCATCAGAATGTTCCATGTGCTTGGAACTAGTTTTCTTGCCCGCGAAAATTGTTCCTCCTTTGTAACGTAGCATTATTTTATTCTTTTTCAAGCTCGTTAAATACATGAAAAAGACAAAAAAATCAAACATTCCAAAAAGAGGGGACAGGATATACATTATCTTTTATCAGCAACAAGATAGTCACCCTTGGAAAAATCACATCCTTCAATTTGTTCTACAAGCATTGGGATCTAGTATGACCTTAGGAAGTTATCCTTGTTTCATAGATTTGTGTCCCCCTCCATTTGGTTACTCTTCCAAACATATGGAGAGTTTGTGGTGTCGCATGTGTCACAGACTTATGTCAATAATATGTTGCCTGAGTCTCATCATTTTTTCATGCTTTTGTCCAAGCGAAGTTTTCCAACCTGAGTTGGCCATTCTGTAGTTAGTCTCTTGACCTTCATGAGTCGGACATCCCAAGAATCTAGTCATGTTCATATTCAGAATCAATGAAGTTCGGTACCTATTGTTCAAGTTCTTCCAGTATTTCCATGACGATTTGTCGAAGACCTTAGGGTAGTGAGTCTTACACTCCTATTATTCTCCTACCCGAGTTTTGAAGACCTTGAATATATTTCTCAAGTGATGAGGCTACCACCTCTAGCTACATGAATTGATGCTTCCTGAAGATGCATATCACATTGTATTTTTATCTCTTCAGCTGATTTTTAGATGTAGCTATGTTGTGTATTATTCACGACTATAATATTTATAGACATTCTTATTTGTATTGTAGTCATTAGTATTTTATATGACATGGATATGCAGTGTGCTTCATTGGTAGCCATGTTTAGTTTATCCCAAGCATGGGTATGCCCACCTCAGATAGATTATCATTATTTTGCAGAAGACATGCTCTTCATGTAAATCCTCTTATTTTTGCTTTTCTTCTTCCTCATTCTTCTTCTCTTCTTTTTGCTTCTCCTCCTCTTCATTCTTCTTTTCCTCTTCTGTTGATTTTTGCTAAATAGAATCCTTATTCCCTTCCTAATTTTCCTTGCCTTTTTATTCTCTGTTTCCTTCAGTCTCATCCTTTCAAGTGTCTATTTGCATCAAGTATGGCTGGTCTTCCTGAAAATCCTGTTGTTGCCGGGGGAGACTGGTCTTAGTAGGATCAAGGACAGGTGTCCCCTTAGTAAACTCTTCCATCACTTTATGAAACTCTACCTCCTTGTCTATGGTTGGTGTGAAGTTTGACTGAAGGTCTCTCTTCTCAGTCGCAGGAGCATCCTGGGTGGCTCCCAATCCCAAGCCCTTGGGCCTTTTCTCTACTGTGGGAAATTCAGATGGGCCCTGTGCATGCTTGCCTAGCCCTCCTATTCCTTTGAATCCCATGGCTTGGGCCATTGGTAAGCCCTTTTTGTATGTGAGTATTTCTTTACTTTCCCCTTAAGGGGGAGTTTGGACCATAATACTCATATTTGGCTCACTCAACTTCGTGCCTTCCCACTCTATAAATATGTTGTAATGTATTTCATCCATCAATTTCTCTTATGACTTCACACATTAGGGTGCATATGTTATAGTCCAAAAATACCACATCTATGCATCCAAGACATTGGCCCATCCATTTGCATCATTTTCCAATCATACTTCTTAGGTTTCCTTAAAAAAAACAACTTTTTTGATGATGCGTGCGCCCTACAAGTAACCTAAAAGAGACAAAACAATATTAAATCCTAAAAGAGACAAAACAATATTAGAGCTCACCAAATGGTACGACATCGTCAGCTGCCAATGAAAGCCTAACATTACAAGGTTCTTCTTTAAAAATTGTCCATCTTTCTTCGATGTTCCTAAATGCATAACCATCTGCAGGCATTCAAATAACACCATCTTAACTTATGTGTCATGCATGGTAATTCATAAACTGTACAATGCTTTGGCACCCAAACAATTGTTGCAAACATAGAATTATCATAATATGATGAAGAACATTGTGAGGCACCTTTTTTGTTACATGATCGGTTTGATATATACTGATTTGACATTATGGGCATTTCGTTTTCGATGCATATTCTCCATAATATATAATATGATCATTCAAACATGCATCAATAGCCTGATACTCCATTCAAACATCTTTCATAATTCCACACATCTCTCTATATGTGGGAGGTAAATTATTTCACCGTGGTAACAAAAATTCACCTGACAATCTACAACATAAAAAAACTAGTTAATGTAAATAATAGTAATAAAAAATATTGCATCCTTAATTTACACATTAATTGACACTAAAAATAGAGAAAAATAAAGTCAACCTTTACGTATAATTTGTGATGAATTATATTACGTACCTTAGGATCTGTGTGAGACAAGCGTTTGAAAAACCATTCAATACCTTGAAGTTCACCAACAACATTATAGCAGAGAAATTTTTTGTTCTTGAGCCTTCATAAAGGGGTTGTTCTGCCTTCTCAAGCAGAGGTACATCATAAATATCATCATCGATAGGAGCAAAGATGTCCTGGATCAATCTATTTGTACCATCATCCAGCTCAACAATATTATTGGTCTCATCTTCTTCCATGGGATTGACGTGATCTTAAATATTAATATCGTCTTCCACATCTTCTACAATAGTATTTCTACTACTACTTGGTAGATATTTATTCGGTGAAAAAAACCTAGGAGGATTTATCTTTACAATTTCAAACAATCAATAACATTAGTGTATATATAAAAAAATTAAAACAAAAGAAAATTTTATAAATAGAATCAACACAATGACATATATAATTAATAACTTACCATGGGACGAAATGTATGCCCCCCTTCACAATTCCCATACGTAAAACAATGTATTTCGGTTGTTTTCCTTACAAGTCTTCTTCTTTTCAAGCCCCTGCATTGATTTCAAGGGAAATAACATTTCCCATCAGTACCGAACAATGCCTCCCATGCAGCCCTTAACCTAGAAACCATCATTTGACTCTCAACAAAATTCATTTGGGATTTCTTGTATTTACAACAAAATTCACTGAAGCAATATAAGAACATTAATATATGAATTGTATATTATTATGGCATAAATATCATTGAATTATATTGACGCTATATCTACTAGATAATTAATCCATTTTCGTCATAGATTTATTAAAGGTTTATACCAATAATCAACAATTAATCAACAAATCAAAACCATACATTTTTACCACATAAGTTCCAAAGCTTGACTATAAGCAAGTAATAAAATCAAACAATAAAAGAGAAATACACCATGATAAATTGTATAGTAACTAAATGGAATTGAGTAGACATGTTCATACCTATTTCCTGGGGAAAATTTGTGTCCCCAAATGAAAGAGGGTCTAAGGTTTAGGGATCCAATCTAGGTTTTTAAAAAAGAGACAAAACAATATTAAAAATTTGTAACCTTCAAAGTATAAAATCAGAGCTATGTAGATCAAGAATTGGATTTGAGGAAACTAGCACATAGAAAAAATACTAATAAATCGTGAAACAAACAATGAGCATAAAAATATTTAATAACTGTCACACCTACAACAAAATTTGTCGAAAACATTAACCTCTGTCGATCTTCCAATGAAAGTTGACTATGTCAAAGTTGACCAAATCGGTGAAGTCAGTGACCATTAAACCATTTTCGAATGGGTAGTTGGCGTCATCAAGTTTCGTCAATAGATCAATGAACTATCCTCTAGGTTCGTCGAAAGATTGACAGGGATAGATGTTTGTCAAAATTCTGACGTTATCAGGGCACCTAGAAAAAAAAAGGATTAAAATTTTAATAATTTGCGACGATATGATTGAATTCATTCTTATCATCAAAAGTTTTTTTCGAATTAAAACCCCATATATAGTAGTGAAATTTGTATGGGTTGTTACAACTATTTTAGACAGACAATGTATTTGGCATGAATAACAAGTAGAGAGAAGAAAAGATAGCTTGCAGCTGGAGCATCCATGGAGGGTGAATTCTAGAGAATGTTGCAACCTTTTTGGAGCGTTTTGGAGCTGAAGAATGAAGATACAGGTTGTTAGGCTTGAAGAGTTAACTCATGTGTGATTTCCACTATAACACCACATGTTTACTTATGTTTTTATGGTAGTTTTTCTAGCAGTGAGTTCCCTTGAGTTCCCAAAAGAGAGATTCCTAATTACCTGTGCCAGGGAGACCTTGATAAATGAACGGGACACCTAAGGGACTGAGATCAGATAAGGGGTACATTCCTTGGGTTGGGAAGGTCAAGAGGAAGAGAGTTGGTTGGAAAATCGGGATAGTTGTAGGAGGATACCAGTGGGTTGTGGAATTTCTGAGTTGTGAGTGGACAGTGAGAGACCACCATCCTTTGTGGATTAATAGCCTCATCTCGAGGGCGACTTGTTGTTGAGATTTGGAACAACAAGTATATGGTTGGGTGGAACGTTTGTCCCAAGTAGTTGGTTGCACAACTTATTTTAAAAGATAAGTGTTTTATCTATTTTCTGGTTGCATTATGAGTTTTAATTGTTGTTCATGAACTCTATAATTGAGAATGATTTATATGTTGTTGTGTTGAGTAATTAGATACATTTCATGTATGTTTTATAATGTTGTAGATGCATTTAATTAATGGTATCAGACAATAGTGAAATTTTGTTTTAATTTGTAGCTATTAAGCTGCATGAAATTAATTAGTTAGTAGAAATTTTAATTTTTATGAGTATTTTGCACGTAATGGACCTCAACTGGGTTGGGGAATGTTACAAGATTGGTAAATCATATTTTATAACATGGAGAGATAAATTCAAATGCCCCAAAATTAGAGGCAAATGACCTTGACTTGGAAATCCTATTATCTTGGGAGCTTTTTGCACAAGAAGATACTAAAACGTATCTGGACCGGAATACCAAAATACGTGTCTTGGAAGATCTATCTAGTTAGGAATTATGCCATCTTCAAACAAGAAACCATTATCCCAAGTCCATGAACAAAATCATAACTTAGAATGGGGGATGTGTATTTCCAAGGATTGAAAGAGAAAACAAAAAATCATTTTCTTTGATGACACCTTCAAAGATAATCTATGGGTGGTAGGTGTGGTTGGGAGGGGTGACATCTTTGACCTGGAAAGAACACAAGAAATTGAATTTTCATGGGGGATAGGGACCTAAACCAATAATGAGGCATAAGCTCTAACTTTATACAAAGGCCTTTTAGTATTGAAAATAATAGGGTCCATCAAGCGATGGCGGTGGGGAACTCAACATTAATGATAAGATCATCGCACCACAAAAATCTACCAAATAGCCTCAAACTAAGTAGGCTTGTCTAAATAATCTTATTAGAAATCTAATATTTATAGACCATTGAGTTTTACTATATCCTTTGAGGAACAAACACGCTTGTCAATGAGAAAGAAAATAAGGGAGCTAGGTTATCAGAATAAATTTTGGATTCAAATGGGAGGATAGTCACCTTAGCACCCCCATGATGTGTTTAACCATAATGGAGACCACCTTGCACCCAAGAAAACAGCATGTCATGCAAAGTTTATGGGATAGCAAGTTATTGTGTGGCATCACCTCGATTCATCCTTTTCTCAAGGTTATCGCATGGGTGAATATGTATGGTACAATGGTGGTGGTCATGGATACATGTGAGTTAATGCATACTACAAATGGTATATGGAGAAACTTATTTGTAATTAATTCAAATAAAGACACTTAAAAGCGATGGAGAAGTTGAAGTATTTTTCTGGAAATTAACCCTTAGCCTAGATTATTTGTCTTAGCTCAAGAAATCCTTGAATGTGCTTCTGAATATGGGTTCGTTTAGTATGAATTGTGGTTTATTATCATTTGGGTTGAAGCCAATGTTGGAACTAAAGCTTAAAGCTATGTCCCTTACTATGATCTGAGAACATTTGTCGAGTTGTATTCTCCTAGGAATTTTGCAAGTGGGTTGACCCCAATGGAACACTACCACTATATGAGTGGTTATTGCATTTTATGTGAGTTGAGTGAGGTGAAGTGTGAAGTGAAGCATTGTAAGAAGGAAATTGTAGAATCCCAATGCAAGATAATGAATTGTACCATATATTAGAATAGTTGGAAGGGTGAATTTGCAAGTTAGATTTAGAAGGAGAACAGTGCCAATGACACTTGTGTATTTGATTTAGCAAGTCACATTTTGTAAACTCGTGACTGCGAAAATGAAATGGGAGAATTCATGGGGATTGATGATAGACAACACTTGGAGCTCAATGAGAAGGTAAGATCCATGTAGTTGTTAATTGAGAGAATTGTGGTTCACCTTGGACTACCCACATGAGTAGTTGCATCTCCTTCTCCTCCTAATGACTCTAGCTCCATTGAGTATCCCTCTCTTTGTGGAATTTTTGTAGCCTCGTAGAACAATGCAGGACTTTTATGCAATGGAAACCTAGAACTAGTGGATGGCATAGGTGAGATCTACCCTATTATTGAATCTGGAAAGGTGAAAAGTTGAAGTAGATCCAAATGAGAACATGTTTGTTGAAGCTTTTCATGGTAAAGAAAATTAGTAATTTTCTTTTCTTGGTTATGCATGTTTTTTCAATTTTATTTTTTTATTAATCAATATGTAAGGAAGTATACTTGTTGAGACTTTAAAGGCTAAAATAGGGAACAAAGTCTATATAGGAAAATGGATACACTAGCCCCCATTTTGGACATTTGGCCATGGCCATCTCTATTTATTTTTAATTACACAATGGTCCAATTTGGTCACAACATTTTCTAATATAAATTATATCCTTTATTGTGAAAAAAATAGTGAGGAGGTACATAATTAAGTTATGATGCTAGATAAAGTTATGTCTTGTATTATTGAGGGTATAGCAAGTTAAAAGGAAATGGTGTTCATCATCCGCCTTGTTAGTATCATAAATTTGATTATTTTAACTATGAGAATCATGGTCAAATTTGACTATTTTCACTATGTAGGTCATGGCCATTGGTCCTAAATTTGGAAATATTCATTATGTTTTTTTTTTTTATCTAGGTTACAAATTCCAATGAAAACCTCCAAGTATTTCCCCTCATTTTGAGGATGGTACCCAGGGTAAACCCTAGAATCTTCAAGGCACAAGGTCGTTCAACAACAAGGATCGAATCCATTACAACAATATACTTGTTATGAGCTCAACATGTCACTCACGGAAATTGAACCTAGGTAGGGAGGATAACAATAGTTCCTCCCAACCACCTAAGTTAAACCCAATTGACCATATTCATTCTATTATTTAAGCTCACAATGTTAAAATAATAATTTTGATCACCTAAATTAGAATTTATTAAAATTTTGTATTATTTAAAATTGTCACACAAACAAAGGTATCTGGCATGTCCATATGACATCTATGACATTTGGCTAGCCATGACCTTAAATTAAATTATTATTATTGTAAATAATGATTTCATGATAAATCCGTCTCTTATCTTTAAACTTCATAGATATATAAGATTTAATAAAATTTATTCATAATGTGTAATTTTTATATTTTTTCTCATATTCTATGGTTATGCAATTTTCATCATTTTATTGTGTGAATAATTCTATGCCAATGTGGATTTCAAGTAACCCTTTCGCTTATCTCTATGATACCCAAGCATAAAGATGATAATGGTGATGTGTATTGAACCTTTTAAAACTAATATAAAATCAGTAAAGTGGAAATGTTGTTAAAAACATGAAGAATGTGGAAATGTTATTAAAAACATGAAGAACAAGTGTTGCATGGCATCTTAGTCCCTGCCAAGTAAATTTGGAAATGGAGATGATAGTTGCACCCTATAATTATTATAATCCATACCCAAATTAGTATATAAACATTAAAAGATGAGGATCGAAGGGGATTATTATTTAAAAGACTAAGATTATCCATAAAAAAATATGCTTACTAGGAACTAGCTTCATAGTCTTAAAGAAATCAACTCTTGAAAATTTTAAATGAGAAAAATTAATATAGATAACTACACCGTCATAAAAGTAGAAAGAGATAAAGAAGACATGTTATTCCATAGTGACACATAGTTTATAGATTTCTCACACATTACCAATACAAGCATTGTCCAGGATCTCTAGCCATGTTCATAGTCACAAACTTTCCATCAATAATATGTAAGTATTTTTAAAATTATTTATTTATTCTTTCATCAAACAAATGTTCTTCTTGAAAAGATATAGGTATTATTTAAATTAGGATGTAACTCTAAGGAGCAAACTTGTTGATCTCATCAAACGAACATCTTCTTGAAAAGATATAAACCGTCCAATGAACTGCGTACAAGTCTGACACTAAATATTTGGGTGATCTTGTCACCTGGTGAAAATTAAGAAACACAGAACAACATTTTATCACCGCCTGGAGTTTAGATCATTTAAAATCACATTTATTTACCCTCCTATTGGAAGAACAAACTGTTAGAATTAGTGCATTGTTGTATTTCTTGATTGTACAAGTAAAGCAGAGACGCTATGCTTGTTCTCAAAAAAAAAGAAGTGACAGATCATTTGAATACATTAATCTTCCAAGAAAAAAGCTCTACATATAACTTAATACATGAATTGGATCCTTGAAAAACCAAAAGAACTTCAAAAATTGCAGTTTCCACTATCTTCTTCAAAATTCCCTAGCATTAAGGTTAAATACACAAAGTCAGAGCCAGAACTTTAAAGAACAGTTAGCCGAAACTATCCACAACAACCAGTCTAAGGGCTGAGCCAACATTTTATAGTTCAGACTAAAGAACCAAGAAAATCTTTAATATCCGAAAATTTAAGCTTAAAGTGAAATGAAAATACCTGCTAGAAGCAATAATCCGTTCAGGCAACTGAGGAAAAACGAGTTTGCGAATCAAATTTATGGCTGAAAATTGTGTGAACAAGTTCAAAGAACAGTTAGCCGAAACTATGCACAACAATTGGTGTAAGGATCGAGCCAAAATTTTACAGTTGCTAAAGAACAAAGAAAACCTTCAATATCTGAAAATTTAAGCTTAAAGTGAAATGAAAATACCTGCAGAAGCAATAATTCCTCGAGGCAACCGAGGTAAAACGAGTTCACAAATCAAATTTATGGCTGAAAATTGTGAGAACAAGTTCAAAGAACGGCCAGACGGAAGCCGAACTCCTACTGGCAGAAATATTGATGCAATCTATGAAATTTGAAGTTGCGACTTCTGAGTCTCTCTTATAAATCTTTTCCAGTCTTCGAAAATTCTGTGCGGTGCAATGTGACGCATTCAAATCTGACAACGAGAGAATACCAATAGTTTTCAATTGCCAGCTGAAATTACATGCCAAAGTACCATAATTATTTTTTGTTTCCTCGATTATCCATCCCTCCGGTAGAAATGAGTAGCTTTCATCAACCAGCTTCTAACTGGGGTACGTGAGAGAACATGGAAAAAACTATGGTTAAAAGGAACAAGTGTGCACAGAATTCAGTAAAGGTGGTAATTCTAACAAAGTATATTAATTATGTAATTAATTTTAAACATGGAAACACATGCGTGTCTTCAAACATATTAATCAATCAAAAATAATAATAAAATCAAATAATTTTGTATAAAAAATATATATTTATTTTTTTAAATTAAACAATAGTTTTTGTATTAAAATGAAAAATAAATTAATGTCAAATTAATCATAAACTAAATACTATAGTTCATTGGCATGGACTAATAATGTATTTGTAACATTTAAAAAAAATTAACCTAAGAAAAGGATTAACTCAAAAGAGTGAAATGTTAAAAAGTAATTAAAATTAAAACTACTTTTTGACATATTGACCTTTTGAATTTAGTTACTCTTAATTGAGACCCTTTAAAACCTTACATATATGCATTATTTTTCTTCAGAAAAATTACTTATGGAAGCACTTATCATCCCAAAAATAAACCTACATTGAAATCTTAGATAAATCTTATAGCTTCAATAACCAACAATATTACTCTACAAATAATCAGAGATTAGGAAGTGAGCCTTAGTGGAAATTTAGAGGGATGTACCATAGATTTTGAAAAAAATGATTTAGATTTAGCAAAGAATATATATTGGATGTGAAGACACCATATTTATATTGGTTGCCTTAACTTTTTGAGGTAATATGGATGAGAAAGCTACTCCTCTTTTAATTTTTCATAAGCAATAGTTTTTTCAAAGCCAGGGGTAGAGGATTATATAATATAAAGGCATTACAAATTTATCTATATAGTGTTGTTGTACATGGTCAAAAAAGATATTGGAAGAGGATTGGACATATTTAGAGAAGACCAAAAATTGTGCAGCACCTATTGATTGGCACAGAGATTCATACATGTTGAATATCTCACGGTTTCAATATTTCTTAAAAATACTTTGATGAAATAACCAACAATGGAACAAACTTGCAATACATTAAAATAGAGGCATATTTACTACTTTTCTTCGACCTCAACTACAAATTCATTGGTTTCACAAACATCTTCTTGTTGCTTTTTGGATTTGACTATCATGGTGAAGAGAAATAGAGCATCTAGGATCGACCCAACTTGTTCACAATCAAGTTTCGATATTCAAGAGTAACTCCTTGATTTTCCAAGTCTTCTACCTGCACATTGTGTTTTGTTTTGACTTGGTATAAGTGGACTACGTGGAATTTCTTTGCTATTGCTTTGGCCTTGAGAAGGATTGAGTTGACGAGAGAATTCAAGGGGGAATGGCTTTATCATGTTTTTTATTATTTTTTGGAGTCACCTATTACCACTACTTCTATTGCCCCCTATTTCCTTATCTATCTTAGTCCTTGGTATAGTCCTCGGTATAATGCATAGACTTCCACCTCATTTTTTTGTGCTATGGCCAACACTCCACACATAAGATAGCATTTGATTTCCTTCAAGATAAAAAAAAAATAACCCCACCTGCACCAACCTTTCCTAGATTATCTTTCAATGCCCCATTAAATAAAATAATTATCTTATTCATATGAATTCTACATTGCTCTAATTAGTTTGACAAAAGACAAAGTTTTTAGCTATTATCCTTTCATCAATTTTGAGGAGGTCAAAGAGTATTGTTTGTTGCATTGATGGTGAGATTGGGAAGTTAATCCTTTTGTTGTTGTGTGTACTGACTTTTGAGGTGCATGTGCTTATAATGAGAACAACTTCTACCAATAGAGATCTTTCTAATTTCATAGGTTTTTGGACATATGGTTTTAAGCTTTCATGGGAAACCAGATTTTTGGTTTGCTAAATCTTCCATATTAGAAACCACATAAGTGCTCTCTAGGCCCTTTCCAATATTGGTTTACCTTTAAAGTTTAATGGTGCTTTATTTTTCAAGGAAATTACTCTTCGGTTCCAATCTTTTAGAATTGATAAGGAAATTCTAAGTTCTTAAACCACCACTCAACAAGATTGAATGGAGAAAGGGAATTCCATTACAAAAATGCATCTTACTATCTCCACTTTTTCACATAATGTGCATCTTCCTTTTAACCATAACTGGGAGATATTTGTATTAAGCAAAAGGCTGCAGCAAAGCTCATAACAATTATACATCAAAAGTCTACTTTAAGAAGTCTTAAGCAATATTCGAAAAAACAGAATTCTACCATACTATAGCTACAACCATAAAACATTGATAACAAATGCTTCCAATAGATCTTGATCATGTATATTCTACAAAAAAGACATAGAAAACTAGCTACTTTGAAAAAAGTACGAAGTTAGCAAAAGGCATATTGGTTGGTCGCTTCATCTTAGGTTAGTTTGGCTAAGTCTGAGTCCACTTTGACAATTTTTGCACTCTCCAAGAGCTAGTAAACTATTTCATCTTCCCTAGGTGCCCCACGGTTGGAATTGATATATCGAACCCTATTAGATGCACTTGATTTTTTCCCTTTAGACATGTTTATGACCATGGTGCAAAGCATGTTATAATCTGATTCCAATACAAAAAAATGACACTTGAATTGAACCAGGGTACCCATTATTGTGGAAATTTGTGTTGTTACCTGATGATCTCGTTCCTAAATTCTTCCCATAGCTATCAAAATAGAATTTATGTTGACCTATATGAACTCCTCATGGCTTCTCAATACCCTCTTGATCCCCTGCAATTCTTTGTAGTCCATCCTAAAACCAATGATGTGTAATACCAATTGTGAAAATGGAACTCCAATAAAACCTATCCACCCTTATTTAGAGAATTCCAAGACTCAAATTGCAAACAAGAAGAGCTCTAAGCTATCCAAACAACTTGAACTTGAGATAAGCAATCCATGTATAGAATACCACAGGAAAAAGGAGGAGAAGAAACCACTTCCATAGAGAGACCAAAGAAGGCACACCACCCAGTAAACAAAAGAGGAAGAGCCTTTTTAAATTGAAAAACCTCTACTTGGATGAGAGTGAATCCAAAGACAAAGAAATAACAATTAGAAAAGAGAGAAAGCAATGATAATTTCCAGGGGAAAACATAAATAGAGATAGACCTCGATGAGAATAGAGACCCAAGAAGGAACCTATGAACATGTAATAACAACCCATGATGCTTTGCCTTTGATTGAAGGGAAAAGGGAACAAAGGGACCGCTTACGAAAGTTCCAAATATTAAAATAAACCAAATACACTAACCATTTCAAAAATCCAAAGTTCTCTAAATTGGAGATTGAGCTTGCACTCCTGTAATTCCACCCATAAAAACCATCTATCTCCACCATTATCCCACAATGCTACCAAGAAAATCCTCCCACGAGTTCAATAGCATGCGAAAATGAATGATGCTTTCTATGGGTTGAGGGGACAAGTCCCTTTACAATACTTACTCCACTATACAGTGATATTTTCCTTTTTGATGTCATGTGTTGAATTAAATGGATAGATGTGCATTGGCCTCCATTTTTTATTAAGAAATTGATTGATTTCTAAGATCTCCATTAACCATAATATCCCCCATTTTTAACATAATGGCTTGATTGGCGCATTTGTCTACAAGAACATTATGTTCTCGTAAAACATGGAAAAACTTAATCTCTGATAAATTTTTGGCTTCTTAGTTTATCTATTCTAGTAGATATGTCAAAAGATTGTCACCTGGAATGGTGTTTAAAACAATGTTCCTAATGACACTTTTTGAATTGTGTACTACACATAATATTTATATGCTAGTCCCTGTAACAATGTTTAAACCTTGCAATAGAGCATAATCTTCAACTTGGTTATTTTTTGACGTGGCATGCTCAGACCCCAAGAATATGTGATTTCTATAATTTCTCTAGGGCCCAAACTAATTCTCCCCACACCTGCCACCCTAACATATTGTGCATCTTAAGGGACCTTGAATGCATTGTTTTCTAAGATTGTTTGCAGTAAGTATCTTGTCATGAGCTAGATGTCAAAGAAACAATTTAAATTTTTGGAGGGATTCATATTTCCAAAGATATTTCTAGATTTGATATTTTAGAGAATTTATTTGTTGTTCTTATACTTGAGAATATCCTTTCTTGTTGGTAAAGAGCCTTTATCCTTTCCCTAGCACCTACTATCAGGTGTATGATGATTTAGGGTTGCTTTCCTTCTAGGAATGTCAAGATTATTTTCCATTCTTGTTTATGAATTTCTAAGGGTCCTTGTGTCTACCATTCTCAAAAAAAATTATCCTCATATGCCTCCTAAACTTCTAAGAACAAGATTCCATACTCTTGTCCATTACCTAGCTTCCATTAGAGATGAGATATTATTAAAGCAGTGGATGAATTAATTGTTGTTGGAATATTGAGAGGGGGGGTGAATCAGTATGAGCATTGTATACCACTTTAAACCACAATATATATATATATATATATATATAGCATAAGCATGTAAACATAAGAAGCATCACATCAACATCACATCAAGAACATAGTACACCATTATTTATGTGGAAACCCAAATGGGAAAAAAACACAGAATGCTTTCTTATATATATCAAGAATTCATTCATAGGAAGCACCAACTTCCAAATTCTCTAGTTGCAACTGGAAGGAGGCTCCAACCCCCTATTCTCAGGCTCCATCCTAAAGGAAGCTACAACTCCCTGAATTCTCTGGCTCCAACCAGAAGGAGGGTACAAGCCCCTTTCCTTTCCTCGTCCTTCCACCCTGAAGTATAAGTGTAGACCAACTATCACTACCAAAAACACTGCCATTGTCACTGTCACTGACACTATCTCTATCACATCAACATGTAACATGTCATTGTATCCAACCTCTCACTGTCAATCGATCATTGCCACAACAACATGTCCAACCAATCATTGTTTAATCCATGAAACCAGATCCACTCTCATCTTCATGTAACTCATGCCAATATCAGCAAGAGCATATCTCAAACCATATGCTCAACATCACCAACACATGCCTCTACCAAGCATGTACCAACATCACCACATACCATCACAAGATATTTGTCTCAACCAAGTACCAACCTGTACCATGCATCAACATGTACCCATACCATCAACAAGTGCATCAACCATGCACCAAACCTGTATTATCAACCATGCACCAATCATGTACATCAACCAAGTATATGCACATCAATCTATACCAACCATGTTCCAACCATGCACATCAACCATGTACATCAACACATGTACCATACCATATACCATACCATGTACCACAAACCATATTCCAAGAAATGTATCTCAACCATATACCATATTAAGCTTCAATCTTGTACCATATACCATACCAACAACCATATGCAGATATGTAACATGTCATCAATGAAGCATCTCAAAGAACCAATGCATGCCCCTCATGCCTACATCACCATACAACATGGATATCCCTCAACCATATACAATCAACTGAAGGATGTGAACTATAAGAACCATATCAATGATGTACCATACATAAGAGTGTTTCTCACTTAGCCAACTAACCAACATATACCATATCCAATTACAAGACCAACCATACCAAGAATGCCTCAACAATTCACAACATCATAAGAATATCTAAGCATCAAAACAAACTAATAACCATACAAGAACTTTTGTAACTAAACTGAACATGTAGAATGTTGACCTATGAACTTTCTTTCAGACTCTAGGGACTTGGTACCAACATCTATTCAAATTTTCATGAGCTTTTCATATGTATGTGACTTTCCCTTCTGTATCCCGTGTATATATGCTCTTTCCTCCACTGCGGATCGCATACATACGCTCCCTTATAGGCCTGCAAGTCACATATACCTCAGAAACTAGGGTTTTTCTGAAACTTTGAGATTTTCTCCGTCGACCCTTATTTGCTACCTCAAAAAATGATGCTACAACCTTAGCAAAAGACCACTAGATAACAAGAAAGATAAGCAATGAATAAGTGTGTGAGTGTACTTGTGAATGACTCCTTGAGGTGATTATATACTTGTGTTAGGTAACTCCTCTCCTTAATTTAGGGCTTCTATGGTTTTCTTGTTACAATAAATTTACCCCTTTGACCAATACTTATAACAAACTAGGGGCTTCTTGTCCACTCTCTGGGGTTTCCAACTTTACGAGGCCATATCTCCCTAATCATGAGGAACCACGTGGTGTTCCACATATCACTGGAAATGGCATGACGTGTACTATCCATATATGATAGTATTATATGTAATTCCATTGTCCTTCATGTCCATATTCCTTAATCAACTTTGGTTCCCATAACCACACCTTCGAGGTTACATGTAGACTACATCAAATGTACCCAACTGACTCACCAACAATCTCGATCATGAAAATTCCAATCAATTGTCCAACATCTCTATACATCTCCAAGGGTTGAAATCAATCACTAAGGGTTGACATCAATCTCCAATATCACTCTCCAATGGTTGACATCAATGACAACCAACTTTCCAAACCAACTGTCCAACAATTGTGTTCCAAATTGTAGAGATTGATTGTACAAGGATAGGAGAATCAAGGCACATTTTCTAGTCTTTTCCACTAAAATATTTTGATATAATTATTTATTTCCACCAATGATATGGTCCTAAGACAAGGTTTAGAGTAATTTTTTCACTGATAGATTTGTTCACTAGGACTGTGTCCCTCATAGATATCCCTCTTTTTTATACGTTCTTCAATACTATGTTCCAACAAGCCAAATGGATTTTTTTCTTGGAATTTTCCTTTCCTCCCATTTAGAAGAAGGTTCTTATTATTTTGGAGATCTCTTGAAGGACACCCATTGGTGCAAGAAGGTTGAGCACAAATAAATTGGGAGGGTTGTAAGAACTGAATTTAATAAGACTCTATGGCCTTGAGGATTTGGTAACTGGTTCCCCCAATATTCCATTTTTTGTTGAATTTTCTCTATTATTCATTTCCAATCAATTTATATATGGTGTTTTAGAGTTATGGGGATGTTACAGCAAATTTTTCCTCACCCCATGCAACTTGCTTGGATGGCCTTTTCATTTCCCTATGAAAACTTGACGTCCCCTTTTGTACCTTCCAGAGCAAAAAAAAACACATTTTCCCACATATACACGCCCTATTAGTTAGACAACAAGCTTATACACAGGTTTCTCCACTACATCTCACTCACATTAGGTTCGGTGCTCAAAATTAAAAATTATTTCGAGTTTCCATGCCATGTTATGAGATCCATGATCCTTGACCTTCCATATACTAGAAATGTTATGACTCAGCCGTTAAGTTCCATTTAAAGGATATAAATTGAGCCATATCCAAGCCTTGAAGGATATTCAACAATTCAACTTTGAGAGAAAATACACTCTGGAGAAATTTCACTTCATATTGAGTATGCATCCCTCTGTCCTTGAACGTATGAACTCCGTGTTCAGCCCCCAAGCTCTTCCTTATTTGTGATGGAGAACCTCATTGACTCCTTTATATGAGCTTGACTTTGGTGGAGGATTGAAGTGGTGGAGGCCCACCTGTAGGGACTTAGTTTCTCGGTTTCGATATGTGTCGTTACAGAAGTTTGTCACATATATTCATATGTTCATTATTTTAATAGAAATACTTTTTCTCGCCCAATTCATATCTTGCAAATATTTGAATTATTATTCCATGGGCGTATTTGTCATGTATGTTAATATATTATGCTAATCTATATCCTAACAATATGTATCATCACCATATGCTTTCGTATCTTGGATGTTGAGGACAAGTTACGGGTATAGATCTTTGAGTTGCATGCTCAACGATGGTCTTCATCAAACATCCGGATGAGGTAGGCTTTTGGCATTGTCTTGTTATCATTTCATTTATATAGCATATTTTGGATTAGAGTTGATTTCTACATTTCATTCCATCTTTTGTGGTCTACCCCATGCCATAGAGAGATTTTCCTCATAACAGAATTGGCGACCATACTGGGGATTGATCTTCTTTTTTGGGGTTTGGAGTGTTTTTATCCTTGTTTTGCTCTATGTTAGCCTAAGTTTCCTTGTCGTCTGATTGCTTGACAACCAATTTTTTCTTTACATATTATTTTCTTGCTAGAAATGTTTTATTGGATATATGTGGTTTTTCCCTTGACAGACGCGTACATACGCGAGTTGTCCTCCTTTAGGGTGCATACATACATGAGTTTTTCTCAAACAGTCGTGTACATCAGCTCTTTAGTCTTGTTGGCTAAGTTTGGTGTTTGTTGGGTGAGTTTGGTTGGTTGTTAAGTTTTCTTGGGTCTATGTGTTGACTGTTAAGTGATTACAAAGTGATAGGAAGCCTTATTATTGTTGAATTTTTGGGCGGTATTCTTTCTTATCATATTTTTCATTGGTTGTCCTTACACATTGGTCTAAGTGTTTGCTTCTTGGTATCATGTTTGTCTTGTCTCTTTTTTCTTGCAGTAGGGTCTGCATGTGAAGTTGTTATTCATTCCTTTTATTTTCTTTTCTTTATACTGAAAATACAAAACATTTTCTCATTTTGAATTATGGCATTTGCTCTTTTGATTACTTTCATTGATTTTGACACATGTGGAGAGATTGCATTTCATTGAAATTGTAGAGATTGAATTGGAAAGTTGTGTTTAGAAGCATACCATCTCTTTGAAATTCAATATTATTTCTTAGCAGTGTTTTTATATTTGCTTCTTTTATATTTTGAGTCGTAATACCATCAGTTTCACAACCGCACCTTTTGAGTAAGCATAAGCCATGAAAATTAACGTTGATTAATTAAAATTGATTAAAAACGATTGTATTTTTCAGGGCACACAAACAAATATAGGACATAGGGCCTTGGAATAGGCTTTTGTGAGTAAAATTCTCCAAAGGATATTAAACTAAACATATGTGTCTAACCAGGGTGTGGTGAAACCCATTGTGTAATTAGTAACATCGAGAGACTTCACTCACACTGGAGTTAAGCATGAGGCAGTGCAAAGTTGGTTGAAGAGATATCCCTCTAATACCTTCTTAGCATCAGAGATATTTATGGGGTTCTATTTGTATTTGGGGGTATTTCTAGTACCTTTACCTCCTTGAGAGGCGGTGCTTTCAATATTTCGAGCTTTGTTACCCTGCTCATATAGTGGACCGTACTTACGACTATTCGCTTGTGCATTGGCTATATTGTGATGACTCTAGTTGATTGACATAGGTAGCCACATAGGTTACTTGTAGGGGTTATTCTGCAGGTACCCTGATTCAAATAAGGGTTGGACAACACATAACCTTTATGGAGGATTACCTCTCCTGGGGGGTCTGACCGACTACATTGTTAAGCCTACGAGGGCCCTTATAACTGATTTTGATACCTCCAATCTTTTGAAGGTAGTCTCAAGCCCCTCTTGGGTGAGACATACCTACTCTAGTGAGGGAGGCCCCTTTTCAACCACTATATCTTATTTGTGTGTATTGGCCTTTTTTCTTTATTTTGGTGTGCTCTCTAATTAATAGTTGTCCCTAGGAGTTGGTTTTATATCTCGAGTCTTGAGTCATCGTGGAGAAATACTAGCCTCCTCACAGGTCTCGTTGTTTACTAAAGTTAACACTGCATCTTGAGTCTTTACCAAAGTTGCCTTCTAAAAAGCGTAAAGTTAATAAACGTGGTACATATATCTCCACCTCCCATACTTGTGATTATCCAGTTATGATTACAAGAATTCCCTCGACTCCTATATCTTTTGTGATTAGTGGGATCCCTTCGAATCCTTCATCCTCGATGTTTGGGGTGTCGGATATCCCCACCTCTACTGCTACCCAACATGTGAGTTCTAATCAACCCATAGGAACAAACCCTTTCAGATCTCTTTTTGGTACACCAAGTTACAATTCTCAGTGAATACCTTCGGTCTCTAATCCCTTTTATTTTGGTATGCCCAACATGACGTCGCAAATCTCATCCTCCATTCCAACAGTTAATGTGAATCCTAGTTTTGGACTTGGGGGCATGGCTCCTCTGTATGCTCCTCTCTCGTTTGGTGGAGGCCATATTCCCCAAATGAATCATACATTTGTAGGTTGGCCTCCTCTTTCTTCCAAGCCTAATCCTAGTCTCAATGCTCCTCGATGGAGTGCTCAACTGGGAGGGAAAGTAACTTCCTATATTCCATCCTTTATCCCCTCTTTCTCCATTATGATTCTAACAAATGAATTTATTATGGCGAATCCCCCTCTTTCCTCCAGAGTTCCATCCAAAGGGATTTAGTTTCACACTATGGAAAACCCCCAGCCCGGAGCCCCTTTAGTTCGGGGAAACATATATAACCCTCATTATGTTGCTTCTGCAGGTATGGTTCCCATACAATCTTTTATGAATTCGTTCGGAGGAGGATATTATCCTACCAGACATGGCCATGGGATATACTAGAACCCTGGATGGCCTACAATCCCTCAACACCAATCTTTCCCTGGAGCATGGGATCAGATGCCGCAACCCCGACTCCCTTTTCTGGCCACGCTTAATATGCCATATTTGTCAAAATTAATGAATTACCTTTTGCATCACAATCCATCATGGCCCCCCGTCCCTACCAAGCTTACTTTGGAAATTCCAAAATTTGAAGGCAAGACTGGCAAGGATCTGGGTGATCATGTCACTACTTTTCATCTTTGTTGCTCGTCTAAATCCCTGAATGACAATTCTATTCATTTGAGGCTATTTCAATGCACCCTCATGGGGGTTGCTGCAAAATGGTACATTGAGCTACCGGGGGGAACATATGAAAACTTTAATCAGATGGTTTTGGTCTTTCTCAACCACTTCTAGTTGTCGGTTCGTTACGATTCCGGCATAGAAAATTTTTCGGCCTTCCTCCAAGATAAAGCCACACATATCTCGGACCATATCCAAGAGTGGCATAGACGGAAGAGGTTGATAAAATCCTACATTCCTCCAGAGTTTATGTTGGAGTGGTTCCTTAAGTCCTTATTGCCTTATATTTTGAACGATGTCTCTACATACGGAGTAGCATCTGAGGAAGAAGTTATTTTCAAAGCCCAACAATTGGACCTCATATATGCTCAATCAGGGATGTTGTATGAAATTCTTCTTGACGTGCTGCGGTCAAACTATGACCCTAGACAAAACCTTGGGCCTCATGTTGATGGAATCATAGGATCTGCAAATGCTAAGTCTACAGATTTAGTGACGAACCAGTTGAAAGATTTGTCTCTAAGCCAGCTTGTAGCAGGATAAGCTTTGGCTTCATCCTCCACTCCCACTCAGTCGGTGGATGTGCATTATGTGTAGTCGTCATCCAACCCAAATGGTAACCAACAAACAAGAAGGAATAGAAGGAAAGGATGAGGTAATAATCGTAAGGGTGGGAAAAATAATAATAAATCCAAGGATGACAATAACAATGATAGATCGAATAATAATGTTGGGGAGGGAAAGAAAGAAAAACGGAAGGTGAAGTTTCCTTATAAACTTTGTAAATATGATCACCTTACCCACCTATGCCCCAAAATAGAAGAATCCGTGAGGCTCTTATCACAACCACCCGTTGTGCTGACAAATTTGTTTTTGCATAATCCACACATCACCTCGGGGACCTCCAACACCGGAAATGCATCGAGCAGGAGTCAAAACCCCTCGGTACATGAAGGTGGCCATCTATGTGTCAATATGGTCAAGTATCAGATTGATGTAGCCACTCGATCTCGTGATTACGGTTCTTCGCAGGCTGTTGTAGGTCCAGAGTCTCCTCCTCCTCCGAAAATCTAAAAGTTGGAACCTTCGCCTCGTATTCTGAAAGGAGTAATAAAGACCTCTACCCATAATCCTAATGCCATAGCTGCCAAGAACTATTTGATTATCAAGGATCTGGGTCAAAACCCATGTGCGGTGTTGGCTTTGGAGGTGTTCCAGACGTGCCCTTTACATAGGAACACCTTGTTATTTTCTTTAGGAGCTCTAGACCCATGTGGCTCGAAGGTTATTAAGTTTGACGTCAAAAATGTTAAGCATGGCTCGCCTTACCACATGGCCTTTCAAATCCATGTGGATTACATGAAAATTACCATCAAACACACTCTAATTGATGAAGGTGTTGTGACGTGTGTGATGTCCCTAACCTGTTGGAAAGGCATTGGCTCTCTGACTCTATCCCAATCTATGACTATGTTGACAGCATTTGATGGGTGTTCGTTTCGATCCCATGGAATTCTTCCTCTTTTCCAGTTTGGTTAGGTGGAAAGACAGTGGAGTTTGATGTCGAGGTGGTTGATGCACCCCTTGACTATAATTTACTACTAGGGCGTAATTGGACTTATGCCATGACACCAGTCGTGTCGTTCGTTTTCTGCACTTTATGTTTTCCTCACGAAGGGAAAATAGTGGTGATTGACCAATTGTCCTTTGCGCATGCTATTCCTAATGCATAAGTTGGACCTTCGGTCCCTGTGATCGACAATTCTCAGCAAGAAACTGAGGATATTGGTGTCGGAATGTATTCCTCTCTCATGGGTAGCTTTGATTTTGTGGCACCAATTCACCATATTCATGTCATTTCCAATGATTTTTCCTCGTCGATGAGGTATGTTCCTTTCTGTACTTCATATTTCAACAACCCTTGGACCCTATATTCCCCAACTTTGTCGCACGAAGGTCATTCACACATTGGGATAGCAATGCCACTGTCAGCGACAAAAGTTATGTATCAGTTTATTCTTGACACTGTTGCTGACCCAGATCCTTTCTCCTCGCAGACGGACGAGGTGGATCCTTTTCTAGAGACCATATGGGCCATCCGATATTCTTGTTCGCACGATTGCCTAAATGATACCTTACCCTCGAATGAAGCCATCCTAGAGGCCATGTATGGTCCTGATAGGCCTTGGGACGATATGCAACATCGCTCCTATTT
Source organism: Picea engelmannii (assembly GCA_009831015.1). Lineage (NCBI taxonomy): Eukaryota > Viridiplantae > Streptophyta > Pinopsida > Pinales > Pinaceae > Picea > Picea engelmannii. Next base: position 72,013 of record ML805712.1, read on the forward strand.
CCTCCCAAAGCTTGTTAGGATTGAATAGCATGACTTTATATCTACCTTGAGTGAGATGGTCGGTCACGTTGTGGTTCCATTAGATACACATGGTATTTATGTTGAAAGAAACATGGAAAAAAATTCTCCTACCATCACGATCGACATCTCTTGAATTCCTGGAAAAATTGAGAACATATATATCGGTGCGGATTGTTCGCCTGAATAAATTCATATCTACAACAATATCTTCAAATAATTTTGTGTTGTATTTGCTTGGTCATATGAAGAGATGTCAGGGATCGACCCCAGCATTGTCAAGAATGAGATTAAGACCTACCCGGATGCTAGACTTGTTCGACAACGTCTTAGAGATTTTAATCCTAGGAAGGCCCCTGCTATTAACGCAGAGGTAGAGAAGCTACTTAATGTTGGTTCCCTTGACTGAATGGGTGTCCAACCTTGTTCCTGTCAATAAAAAATAAGGAACCATCCGCGTATGTATGGATTTTCGAGACCTGAACAAGGCTTGTCCTAAAAATAAATTCCCAACTCCTTTCATTGACCATATTTTTGATGAGTGTGCGGGAAGCGGAATCTTTTCTTTTATGGACGAATTTTCAGGGTATAATAAAATTCAAATCAAACACGAGGATCAACATAAGACGAAGTTTATTTATCCTTGGGGTACTTTTTCATACTGGAAAATGCCTTTCGGCCTTAAAAATGTCGGAGCAACCTTCCAACATGCCATGACCTTTGCTTTTCACAATCTCAAGCATATTGTCGAAGCTTACCTTGATGATCTTGTTGCTCACTCTCACAAGAGAGTAGATCACTCCACGCACCTTCAAATAGTATTTGAAAGATGTTGTTACTATCACATTCAATTGAACCCTCACAAGTGCATCTTATGTGTTAGGTCTGGACGTCTTTTAGGATTCTCAGTGTCTGAGCACAGGATCATGGTAGATCCTATGAAGGTTGAGGCAATACTTTGATTGCCTCCCCCACACAACATTCGACAACTTCAAGGTTTATAGGAGAAGGATAATTTCATGCATAGGTTCATAGTGAACTATGCCAATTTAACTAATGGTTTCATGTGTCTTTTGAAGAAGGATACTCCGTTTATATGGGATGATCGAGCCCAATAATCCTTCGATGCTCTTAAAAAATCTTTGGTATCGGAACCTCTGTTGAAGCCTCCATATTATAGTAGAGACTATTTGCTTTATATTGCCGTGTCCAAAGGGACGGTTGGTATGGTTCTGGTTCAAGAGGACAATGAGCTCTAGGATCACATTGTCTACTATCTTAGTCAAAGACTAGTCGGTCATTAACTTGAATACTCTCACGTAGAGAAACTAGCCTTGGTCGTCGTACATGCGGTTCAAAGATTACGACATTATATATTACTTTGAAAAACTACCGTAGTCACAAATATCGATCCATTTCAATACGTTCTCACCAGGAATATCATAGAGGGGAAATAAAATAAGTGGATTGTTATTTTTCAAGACATTGATCTCAATTTCGCTTCGGCGAAGTCTAGGAAATCACTAGTTTTTTTTGAGTTGATATCAGACTTCCCTCGACTAGATGAGGAAATTTTTCATGACAATTTGTTCCTAGATGAACATATCTCCATTATCTCATCTTCAGACTCCTGGTATGAAGACACTCTAATTTGTCTTCAAACCTTGAAGTTATCCTAACATCTTTCGAGAGATGATCGACAACGTATACGTCATCAGGCTAAAAACTACCTTATCATCGGCGACACTTTGTATCATCGAGGAATAGATAATATTTTACATCGTTGCTTGAATCACGAGGAAGTTGAGTATGTTCTCAATGAATATCACAGTGGGGTTTGTGGTGGTCATTTATCCGGGCTTGCGACAACCCAAAAAATATTTCGAGTGGGTTAATTTTGGCTGTCAATTTTTAAAGGTTGTGTTGAAGCGGTCAAGAAGTGTCACCATTGCCAAGTTTTCGCTCAAAAAATGTGGTCGCACCCATCCCCTCTTCACCCAGTCATTATCATTGGTCTGTTCACCAAGTGGGGGTAGACTTGATGGACTCTAACCCAGCTTCGGGTGGGGGGCACCAACATATTATTATGGTCGTGGATTAATTTACTAAATGGGTAGAGGCCATGCCTACCATTAAATATGATGGTAAGACTGCAGCATTCTTCCTATTCAACCAAATTATAGCCTAGTTCAGAATCCCAAGAGAACATTTCATTGATCATGGAAGTCACTTTTAGAATGAAATGATGAAAGAGTTAGCATCAAAATTTGGGTTTAAGCACAGTCATTCTTACCCTTACTATCCCTAGGCAAATGGACAAGTAGAGGCAGTGAATAAATCTCTCAAGACCATCTTGCAAAAAACTGTCAGCCAAAGTAAATTTGACTGGCATATGATGCTTTACCCGACACTTTGGGAATATCGAACCTCAATAAAGACTTCAATCAGTTTCTCTCCTTTTCAGTTAGTACATGGCATGGATTCGATTATTTCGATTGAATGTGAAATCCCTTCCCTCAAGTTGGCAATTGAGCTCTTACCTGACACATCTAATCTTGAAGAACCCCTCGTACACTTAGAGTGTCTCGATGAGCAGCATCAAGATGCCTCTATGACTATCAAAGTGAATAAATGACATGTTAAGGTTTAGTATGATAGGTCTGTCTGTCCCCAACAGTACGTTAAGGGTGACTTGGTTCTCCTGTATAACCAAGCCAAAGAACCGTTGGGGGCAGGCAAGTTCAACCCCATGTGACATGGTCCTTATAATGTGCGATGTGTCTTAGAGAAAGGAGACTATGAATTGGAAGATTATGAAGGGAATATGTTGGATGAGCCCATAAATGGGCTCTACCTTAAAATGTATTATGCTTAAGCCCTCAAATCTTGGGTGTGACCTTTTGTATACTAGTGTATCTTAGTGTATATATATATATATATATATATCTTTTCCTTTGTGTCATCATCTTGCTCATTATGTTTTCCCTTGGTTGGAAGATGTCAATGGAATCTTCATTTTACTTAGGATTCGTGGACGGTACCAGTCTTCATACGCGAAACATGGCTTCTGTCACTTGGGTCATTTACTCACCCAAGGGCCAACTGGTGTATTTAGGTGGCGTTCATCTGGAGCCATAAACAAATAATGTGGTTGATTATAGTATCGTTATAGAGATATTATGCGATGCCATTTCACATGGTGTTTGGTCTTTAGAGGTTCGACTGGACTCCCAATTAATCGTATATAAGTTAAACGACATTTACTGTGTAAAATACCCTACTCTACTCTGACGATTCCTATCGGTACAACTTTTGGAACGATACTTTGATTTTCTTACTTATAATCACATACCTAGAAGTTCTAATCATGTATCTGATGCATATGCTAATTATATTTTAGATTGGAATTTGTCACATAACTAAGCAAAGAAAACACATTCATGCATGTACACATTGTAACATATAATTAAATACGAAGACCAAATTTTTTTATATTTCATCCTTTCAAAAAATATGGTGTCATAGTACAAAATGGGGCTCACACCCTCAAAATACATATATGGTTGGTATATAATATGACCATGGAATCTATGCATGTGGCACCGGATGCGTATCATGATAGCACACTACGGAATTTGTGAGACGTCGAAAGAGTTGCACCCACACATGGGGAACACCCACCACCTGCTGCTACATCACCTCTAGAAGATCCTCCACTTGAACCATAGGAATCTTGTGTGTCAATCGAGATAGGTTCAACTGCACATTCTACAGCACTCTCTTCGCATCTCCTCCCACGTGCTCATCTCCTTAGCTCCTCCATCAATGTTGTGAGAATCCCTCTGGCCGTCGCGGACCTACATCTACGTAACAATGCAATTGTTAATACTTGATACCATACAAAAATATTTGCGTTTTTTTATTTCTATTGAAAAACACAAAAAAATGAAATATATAAAAACATTTATTACCAATATCACTGTAGGTGGAACCTAGTCGCAAAGGGATGTATGGATCCCCTCTATAGTTGATCCCTTCGTAAGGGTAGTCGTCAATGGTTATGACCAGTTAGTGACACCAGAAAAAGAACTCATCATTGTAGGGGGTTGGCACCCTACCACCTCCTAGTCGCCTCATCACATCTGTCCACCGTGACATGGATGGATCACACTATCCATGTGGAATAATCTCTACTCTAGGGCTGAAGCCTAGAACCCTCTCAAAGAAAAACAAATAATGGACGCAAATCTGAAGTTTCTCATTTTCCCTTGTTTGCAATCTGTCAACCAACTCTTCATGTTAGCCAGCAGTGAGGTACACCAGTCATAAACAATGGGTATTAAACACTTCACTGCATAGAACATGAGTGGCCTTGATACCTGGTGCAATGAGGTGGACCTCGAAATCCATGTAAGTACAAGCACGACAATCTTTAAGCTCAGGTTCTTGCTTGCCCTGATTGGGAGTTGGCTCCCTACTTTATCTGTGCCCGCAACATAGTGGGTGGAAATGTACTCCTCCATATTCATACCACCCCCATCCCCTTGAGCCTTGAGATTCACTACCTTGCCTCGGTGAGACAATATTGTGATGAAGTATATATCGTCCACTTCACTCCTCAATGGTTTCCCATCGAGGTTGAAGGACTCTTTCTTTTGATCCCAGTAGTTTACACGCAACTGGAGTAACCTCACTTGAGCCCTCATTACCTTGAGAGCCCAAAATTTACAAAGGCTACATATTTTTAAAGCTTGTTGGGCCCTTGCATCCCTTCTCATTGTTGCATCTATATCTTCATGCTTCCTCTTCCTCCATTCAATCACCATCCTGCAGAGGAAAAGCCATTTTTTTAGTTAAAACCTTCCAAAAATATTAGTCATGGACTTGTACGCGGGATGACTTGGTAACATTCGCATATAGGGCTCCATATACGTGTGCAGGCTTCACTTTTCCCGCATATATGGGGTCGTATATGCGACCGGATGAACTGACACCCGTGTATGCCCTAATTTCCACATTATGCCCTCTAATACTCAAAACATGGGGCCTAAAATTGAAATTTAAACCATTGAAATTGAATTAAAGGGGATGGGCACTTACTTGGTCCAAACGTTTGTTGATTCTGTTGATCGTAGCTCCCACAATCGACTCTTGAAGATCGTGGAAACAATGGCCTAAAATGCACTATGTGGGTAAAAAAACTCAAATGGTATTGTAAAATGGTCTATTTTTACTATTAGTATAAAAACTTTACCCACTTCATATAGTTTGTGCTAATTGTGTACCTTATGGACTAATAATGCAGTGGACAGAATTGGTTTTTGGTGGTTTTATCCAGGATGTTTTTGCAGTTTCCAACATCATGCCGCTCGTTCATGCCTTCAGTAGGTATATTCTTTCACCAGCATACAGGATATGTTTTCACTCCGTCTTGCACTCTTGCATCATCCCATGATCGTGATCCATACACCCTAGGTACAAACCCATTTATTAGCGACACATAACCTTCTTACTACTACTAGAAGTGTCGTTATTAAGTGGTAGAGTCTTACCAAACATGTGTGTCGTAGTTAGAACCTTTGTGCCATTTGGTGCCCATGCAGAAGCTATTCCATAGGACCAGGATTTCCTTATAGTTTTGATATGACTTTGCGTTCAAACCACATATTCTTACTCACAAGCATTCTGACTATTACCTATGGGACTCCCCTCGATTCTTGGTTAAGCTCTTTTCTGACTCTCTAAAAAATGAAAAGATTGTCGAGTGAACTTGTCTCTTTCACACTCGTTAAATGGATTTGAAAGGAAGTCTATTTGGTGTAAGTTTAACCCTTTTTTAGACCAAGTAGACTACTTATGAAAAATTAATACTCTAGTCACCATTGGCTAGAAGAGTTGTCCTTGGTATTATTTTATACTTTTTTCGGTCCTAGGGGTCTAAATCTACGAAAAAGGACATTCTTTGGAGTTAATTTGTAATCGCATACCATCATCCTGCTTGCAGTATTGAGCCTATCGTTGGTTCATGCTTTCTCGTTATAATCCTCTTACCTCAGCAATTTGCATCACTATCCAAGCAAATCCTTTTATATATCCTTTGCAACTTGACACCCTGCACCCTAAGAGGAAACATCCCCTCAAGTGTCCATAACCCACATGCACTTCCTTGCATTAAGGATAGGTATATTCCATTGTTTGGAACTAGTTTCTTACTCGGGACACTTGTTTCCTCTTCTGTATCATAGCATTTCCTTGCCTATGAAAAAAAAAAAAAAANCGGGTGGGAAAAAAATATTATCTCATATCGGCAGCAGTCGTGTCTCCTTTGAACAGAGCACAAACTTTTGAGTCCACTTTCATCCAAAGTTTTGGTTTAGCATGACCTTAGGAAGTTGATATCGTTACTTAGAGTTTACTCCTCTGACTAGTTATTCTTCCAGTCCCTATGGAGATTTTGTTGATGCCTCCTACATCACGAATTTTTATCATCATGTCTATATTGCATGAGTTATCCATATGTCTCATGCTCTTGTTCAAAGGAAGTCTATAAGCATGTGTCAGACATTTATCAGAACTCTTGACTTTGCATGTCAGCCATACCCTCAGTGTATCTCAAAGTCACATGAAGTTGTAGTCAGGTGATAGCACACTATGTAATTTACGATATGTCAGAAGAGTCGCACCCATGCATGGGGAACACCCACCCCCTGGCGTTGCATCTCCTCTGGAAAATCCTCTAATTGAACCATAGGAATCTTGTGTGTCAATTGAGACAGGTTCCCCTGCACATTCTACAACACTCTCTTTGCATCTCCTCCCATGTTCTCATCTCCTCCCATGTGCTCATCTCCTCATCTCCTCCATCAATGTCGTGGGAATTCCTCTGGTCGTCGCGGACCTACATCTGTGTAACAATGCAATTATTAATACTTGATACCATACAAAAATATTTGCGCTTTTTTTTTATTATTATTGAAAACCACAAAAAATGAAATATATAAAAACATTTCTTACCAATATCAACATAGGCGGAACTTGGTTGCAAAGGCATGTCTAGATCCCCTCTGTAGTTGATCCCGCTGTAAGGGTAATCGTCAATGGCTATGACCTATTGGCACCATTAGAAAAAGAACTCATCATTGTTGGGGGTTGGCACCCTACCACCTCCTAGAAGCCTCATCACATCGGTCCACCGTGACATGGTTGGATCACGTTGTCCATGTGGAATAATCTCTACTCTAGGGCTCAAGCCTAGAACCCTCTCAAAGAAAAACAAAGAATGGATGCAGATTTGAAGTTTATCATTTTATCTTATTTGCAATCCGTCAACTGAATCTTCATGTTATCTAGCAGTGAGGTACACCAGTCATAAACAGTGGGTCTTAAACACTCCACTGCATAGAACATGAGAGGCCTTGATGCCTGGTGCACGGTGATCTTTAAGCTCGGGTTTTCTATCGCCCTGATTGGGATTTGGATCCCTACTTTATATGTGTCTACAACACAGTGGGTGGCAATGTACTCCTCCATAGTCATACCACCCCCAACGCCTCGAGCCTTGAGATTCACTACCTTGCCTCAGTGAGAAAATATTGTGATGAAGTATATATCGTCCACTTCAATCCTCAATGGTTTCCCATCGAGGTTGAAGGACTTTGTCTCTGTATCCCAGTAGTTTACTCGCAACTGAAGTAACCTCACTTGAGACCTCATTCCCTTGAGAGCCCAAAATTCATAAAGGCCACATATTTTTAAATATTTTTGGGCCCTTGCATCCCTTCCCACTGCTGCATCTATCTCTTCATTCTACCTCTCCCTCCATTCAATCACCATCCTGCAGAGGAAAAGCCATTTTTTTAGTTAAAACCTTCCAAAAATATTAATCACAGACTTGTATGTGGGCTGACTTGGTAACAGTCACGTATAGGGCTCCATATACGTGTGAAGGCTTCCATTTTCCCACATATATGGGGTCATATGCGCAACCCGATGAACTGTCACCCGTGTATGCCCTAATTTCCACATTACGCCCTCTAATACTCAAAAAATGGGGCCTAAAATTGAAATTTAAACCATTGAAATTGAATTAAATAGGATGGGCACTTACTTGGTCCAGATGGTTGTTGATTCTGTTGATCGTATCTCCCATAATCGACACTTGAAGATCGTGGGGAAAATGGACTAAAATGCACTGTGGGTAAAAAAACTCAAATGGTATTGTAAAATGGTCTATTTTTACTATTGGTAAAAAACAATTACCCACTTCATATAGTTTGTGCTAATTTTTTACCTTATGGACTAATAGTACAGTGGAAAGAATTGGTTTTTGGTGGTTTTATCCAGGATGTTTTTGCAGTTTCCAACATCATACCGCTCATTCATGCCTTCGGTAGGTATATTCTTTTACCGGCATACAGGATAGGTTTTCACTTCGTCTTGCACTCTTGCATCATCCCATGACCGTGATCCATACACCCTAGGTATGAACCCATTTATTAGCGACATATAACCTTCTTACTACTACTAGAAGTGTCGTTATTAAGTGGTAGAGGCTTACCAAACATGGGTGTCGTAGTTAGAACCTTTGTGGCATTTGGTGCCCATGCAGAAGTTATTCCATAAGACCGAGAATTCCTTATATTTCTGATATGACTTTGCATTCGAACCACATATTCTTACTCACAAGCATTATGACCGTTACCTATGGGACTCCCCCCGAGTCTTGGTTAAGCTCTTTTCTGACTCTCTAAAAAATGAAAAGATTGTCGAGTGAACTTGTCTCTTTCACACTCATTAAATGGATTTGAAAGGCAATTTATTTGGTGTAAGTTTGACCCTTTTTCAGACCAAGTAGACTACTTACGAAAAAGGAATACTCTAGTCACCATTGGCTAGAAGAATTCTCATTGGTATTATTTTATACTTTTTTGGGCCTAGGGGACTAAATCTACGAAAAAATACATTCTTTGGAATCAAGTTGTAATTGCATCCCATCATTCTACTTGCACTATTGAGCCTATTGTCAGTTCATGCTTTCTCATTATAATCCTCTTACCTTAGAAATTTGCATCACTAGCCAAGTAGAGCCTTTTATATATCCTTTACAACTTGACACTTTGTACCCTAAGAGGAAACATCCCCTCAAGTGTCCATAACCCGCATGCGCTTCCTTGCATTGAGGATAGGTATATTCCACTGTCTGGAACTAGTTGCTTACTCGGGACACTCGTTTCCTCTCTTGTATCATAGCATTTCTTTGCCTATGAAAAAACAAAAAAAGACGGGCGGGAAAAGAATATTATCTCATATCGGTAGCAGTCGTGTCGCCTTTGAACAGAGCACAAACTTTTGAGTCCACTTTCTCCCAAAGTTTGGGTTTAGCATGACCTTAGGAAGTTGAGCTCGTTGCTTAGAGTTTACTCCTCTGAATGGTTATTCTTCTAGTCCCTATGGAGATTTTGTTGATGCCTCCTGCATCATGAAGTTTTATCATCACATCTATGTTGCATGAGTTGTCCATATGTCTCATGCTCTTGTTCAAAGGAATTCTATAAGCATGTTTCAGACATTTCTCAGAACTCTTGACTTTGCATGGTGGCCATATCCTCAGTGTATCTCAGAGTCACATGAAGTTGTAGTCCTACCATTCACCCTAGTCCTATTTTCATTATGGGTAGGTAACCCTGAACCCAGCAATTGACATCTCCTCATTGGTCGTTGATTGGGGGGTTTCCCTTATGTTTGATGAAAAGAAAACTATTCACACATTGGGATTCATGTAGTTTCTTGGATGCCATTAGCCTTATTGTTGGTTTCCTTGCCTTTGTCGGTAGTTTTTCTTATTGGTTGTTATTTAGAGGGTCTCTTACATGCACTACTTGCATCTAGTGCATGTGGGAGACATACAGGGTTGTTGGTTCGTGAACATCTTATTCATCTGATTTCCTCCTAATCATCAAGATATTTCTTTGTAACTCATGTTGACTGATGAGAGATACCTTAATTATCTCCTTTCAGTGGGTCTCCTTCCATCGAATTCATCTCATCTATTCTGGAAATGAGACCTAGAGTCTTATAAGTACCTAGAGGCTTGAATTCATCAGTGGAAGGTTCTCCTGCCATCGACAGCTGGGAATACAACAATGCCTCATGATCGATGGATTCTTCAAGTGTTCAACCTCAACACCCTTATTCACACTTGTAGAATGTACCTGGTTCCTTGATACCTACTTTCATTATCGGTAGGTTGTCTCGTGTTTGTTAACGATATACCTTAATGATCGGTAATCAAACAAAGTCTCATTGTGTTCGACCTCAACTCCTCTATTCACATGATGTAGACTTGCACCTTTGGCAGATAGTGTAGAAGACCTCCGGCTTGCAGTAGCAACATTCTTAATCTATTGTTGTCTTTCATTGGATGAGTACCTATATGACTTCAGTGATCATGGGAGATCACATTGTACTCCATTGTATACAGATATCTTTAGATTGATTTTGAGACTGGATTCCACTGTGCCTTGCTTGTGACTATGATAGACTATGGAATATGTCCACTTTGTATTGCCTATTCATGGCCATGAACAAATATTTGATATATTTCCACATGGATCTGCAGTGTAATTCAGATTGGCATACATCTATACAAAGTCATTATGGATTGTAATATTCTCATGGGTAACTAGCACTTCCAGTTGAGTCTCCATTACTCCCTTCTGGGAATTATAATGTATTTCATCCATCGTAGATACTCCTGTGACCTCACATTAGGGGGCATCTGTTACAGCAAATTTTGCCTCACCCCATGCAACTTCCTTGGGTGGCCTTTCCATTTCCCTATGCAAACTTGAAGTCCCCTTTTGTACATTCCAGAGCCAAAAAAGCACATTTTTCACATATATGTGCCTTACCAGTTAGACAAAAAGCATATACGCAGGTTTCTCCACCACAGCCCGCGTACATCGGGTTTGGTTCTCAAAATTAAAAATTATGTCGGGTTTCCATGCCAAGTCACGAAATCCATAATTCTTGACCTTCCATATACTGGAAATGCTTCAAATCGGCCCTTTAGTTCCATTTGAAGGCTATAAATTGAGCCATATCCAAGCCTTGAAGGAGATTCAACCATTCAAATTTGAGAGCAAAGACACTCTGGAGAAATTTCACTTCATATTGAGTCTACATCCCTTTGTCCTTCAAATTCTGAACTCCTTCTTCAACCCCCAAGCTCTTCCTTTTTTGTGACAGAGAACCTCATTGACTCCTTTAAATGAGTTTGCCTTTGGTGGAGGATTGAAGTGGTGGAGGCCCAACTGGAGGGACTTAGTTTCTCGGTTCCGATATGTGTTGTTACAGAAGTTTGTCACATATATACTTCTATTGATTATTTTAATAGAAATACTATTTTCTCGTCCAATTCATATCTTGCAAATATTTGAATTATTATTCCATGGGTGTATTTGTCATGTGTGTTAATGGATTACGCTAATATATATGCTAACATTATGTATTATCACCATATGCTTGTGTATCTTGGTTTTTGAGGAAAAGTTGCAGGTATAGAGCTTTGAGTTGTGTGCTCAATGGTGGTCTTCATCAAACATTTGAACGAGGTAGGCTCTTGTCCTTGTCTTGTTAGCATTCAATTTATATTGCATATTTGGGATTAGAGTTGATTTCTACGTGTCATTCTATGTGTTGTGGTTTACCCCATGCCATAGAGATATTTTCCTTGTAACAGGGGATCCCTAAATACTTGAAGGATATCGAGTGAAATTCCCTAGAAAACGCCAATATTTGAGATATTTTTCCTAGGATTTAGGAATGAACATTCCAACCATACAATCTACATTTCATTTTTTTGTCTACTCCTCATGAATTTGAAAGGAAGTTATTGAGAATTATTTTGAACCTTTTAATTATAGTGAGTGAGGAAAAATTGAGCAATAGAGTATCATATGCAAATTGTGTACGATTTAGATATTTTACCCCACAAACAATTCAAATTATTGGAATCTCTTCACTGGATTTGGCTTGTTTTAAAGATCTACCTAAAGTTTCTACAATCTAAATATATAAATGACAAGAGAGGGGGTCCTTGCCTTATAACCATAGTTGCCTTGAAAAAAGTAGACAATATTATATTTATCAATGGAGTGATCCATGGACCATCAATGCAACATTTAATCTAGTTCTATGTAAACCCAAACTTTTGCAAAACTATATACACAAAGTTGTAATGAAATTTGTTAAAAACATTATCCATGTCTAGTTTTAAAATCATACCTTTTTACCCTACGAATCTACTAGAGTGAATTTTCTTGTACCAAAATAATATATTCAATAATTTTCCTGCCTAGAATGAGAAATCTATTTAGTCACTCCATGACGTGACCAAGTCCTGCTCTTTTATTTTTTCATTTATATTTTAATCTCTTTAGTTTGAGGTTTATATTTTAACCATTTCTTTTTTATTATTGGTTTAATATTACATTGAGGTCCCTTGTACTTATTATTCCTACCTCTCCTTGAATTTCACCATGTATTTTCAAGGTATTCCAATAAATAATTTTCCTCTATAACTAATAGGAGCATAAACATTGTAGATGTAAAATGAGTTGCCTATTCTAATTCTAGGAAAAATCAATGGTTTCCCTTGAATTGAGTTTCTAGGCTAAAGACTTGGGGATCTCACAAGTGTTGAAGTTTGAGTAGCTTCGAAAGATATTCTTATTTTATTCATATTGTATTTGATCAAGACAAAAAACCTAAAGAATAATGTTATATTATATTTGTTAAGTCGGCCCTATTGTGCCTTGACAAGTTAATTGTAAATTAGAAAGATAAAGTGGACAGGTCGTCCCTAACCTAATTTCTGGGGGGAACAACTTGTATTTATAAGAGGCTAGGTGCCTCACTTGAAGAATACACACAACAAGCTCTCTCACACAGAAAAGTGTGAAAGTCTAAGAGAGTGACGCAACTACAGACGAAGGGTGGCGCAACTATAGAGGAAGAGTGTTCTGGTGAAGGGTTTTGGTTATCTAGTGGAGGAATATCTTGGTCTAGTGGTGCACTACTTTATTCTGGTTAGGGTTTCCGGTTTATCTTTTGTTTGGTGAAATCTCTCTTGAGAGATACATTGTACTTGTTGAAGAATCTATATTGAAGAAGATTTGTTGGGTTTTCCCCCTCGAGAGGGTTTACCGGGATAAATCTTGTGTATAATGTGGATGTCTTTCTTTTAGTGATCCTTATGCATGCAGTTATTGTTTTAATAGTCTAAAGTTAAAGAATATTGAACACACTTAATTGCTTAAGAAGAATTTTAACATGGTATTAGAGTGGGCCTGAAAGAAGTAATTTGCACAGTTTAGAAGAGCTCGTTGGGGAAACTAAGACCATAGGAAGACTCTCCTAACCCTAGTGCATCTTTCCTTGGGTTTAGATTCTCAGTTTGATGAAGTTTTGAAAATTGTAGCGAGTACTGCAACTGTTGCAACTGCAAAAAACCCTAGAAGGTGTTTTCAACCACTTTTTGAAGGACGTTGGTCAAAGTAAGACCACCAAATAACTTACCTTAGGAGGGAGCACCTTTCCCTCATAGCAGAACTCCAAAATTTTCATTTTGAAAAATTAGGGTTTCCTCATAAAACCTAGTTCAGGATGTCTTGGCGGCTACAAAATTAAAGTTGGAACTGGTCACCTTGGCATAATACACTCTGGTAAGTACAAAACCTTTCCTTGAAATTTTTTTATTTTTCTTATTGTATTTTTCAAACACAAGATGGCACCCAGTACCAGTCTTGATGAGAATCTTGAAGGTGTTGATAACTTCCAAGCATGGAAGTACATAGTGATGCTAATTCTAGAAGAGAATGATCTAGAAGATGTCATAAATAAAGAACTTTGAGAACCTAATGAAGATGAGGCCAAAGAAAAGTACAGAAACAACCTAGTGAAGGCGAAGAGAACTATTGTTGACTATATCAAGGATCATTTGATCCCCCATGTCTCATCGTTGACAACCCCCAAGCATATGTTTGATGCCTTAGCCCAATTGTATGAAGGCAAGAACATCAACCAAAAGATTACCTTGAGAACACAACTCAAGAATGTCAAGATGCAAAGCTTAGAAATTATCCAATCATACTTCACAAGGGTGTCTCAAATCAAAGAACATCTTGAAGCCATTGGAGACACAATCGAAGAAGCCGAGTTGGTGATGACTACATTGAATGGACTCCCCGGATCTTGAGAATCATTCATTCAAGGTATATGTTCAAGAAGAAGGCTAACAAGGTTTAGCAGACTATGGGAGGATTGCACTCAGGAAGAAGCTAGATTGGCAGCAAGAGAAGAGAAATTAGGCGATGAAGACAATCAAGCCCTAGCAGCACATACCAGAAAAGGAAAGAAAAAGAAGGAAGTTCAGTCACACAAGAAACCTCATGGATTACAAATGACTCACAAGTTCAAGAAGGATTTCTATAATTATAGATGTTTCATTTTTCAAAATATGGGACACATTTCCATAAACTGTCCCAGCTCCAAAGTTCAAGTCAGAAAAGGAAAGTATAAAAGAAATCATTCTCATGCCACGAAAGATGATGAACATGATCATGAGAAAACCAAAGAAGAATACTCAAGTGAGGAATATGTATCGATCTCAACTCTTACAGGTACATTCACTCATGGAAGTGACACATGGATTATTGATAGTGGTGCTTATAAGTACATGGCTGGTTATAAGGAATCTTTTTCAGATTTAGTTCAGAAAGATTCACCTCACAAGGTGAAGCTAGGTGATGACTATTGGTATCCCATTAAAGGAGTAGGAGAAGGATCCTAAAAATTAGACTCTGAAAAACCTATGAAGATGAAGGATGTGTTGTATGTATCTAGTTTGAAGAAGAATATCCTTTATATCTCATCTTTAGATGAGAAGGGATTCAACGTTTCTTTCATCGATGCAGAACTCCTCATGTGTCCTAGAGGAAAAACTATTGATGATGTTTAGTGATTGGTGTCCAAGAAGGAGGATTATACAAGTTAAAGGGACACTCTGTTTTAGCGCTAGTACACAGTACAGTTACTCCAAGTGAACTATGGAATAGAATATTTGCTCATATACATTACAAAGCCTCACTGATCGTGACCAAGATGGTGATAGGTTTTCCAGAAATCCAAGTGGAAAATGAAGGCATATGCAAAGGATGCGCACAAGGAAATGATGTGAAGAAATAATTTCCAAGCAGTGATAGCAAAGCCAAGGGAGCCTTGGACATTATACATCTAGATGTGTGTGGACCAATGTCAGTCGCTTCACTTAGCAGGTATGTATTCTATGTTTCCTTTATTGATTATTTCTCACGTAAAACTTGGATTTACTTTTTGAAGGCTAAAAGTGAAGTGCTCAACAAGTTCAAAGAGTTCAAGGCACTTGTTGAAAACATATCTGAAAAGAATATAAAGATTTTGAGATCAAATAATGAAGGATAATTTACATCAGATGAATTCAAGGCATTCTGTAAGGAAGTTGGGATTAAGAGGGAGCTCTATACTCCCAACAATCCTCAATAGAATGGTGTGGAAGTAAGAAAGAACCATACAATCATGGAAGTAGTAAAGGCCATGATTCATGATCAAGATTTACCGATGCATCTGTGGGAAGAAGCAGCTAGAACTATTGTATATGTGCAGAAAAGAATTCCCCACAGAGTCCTTGGGAACAAGACACCAGAAGAGATGTTCATAGGTGAAAAGCCAAAGGTCATCTATCTAAGGATATTTGGTTGTCCAGTATATGTGCATGTCCCCAAGGACAAGAGATCGAAGTTGGACCCTTCATGCAAGAAGGGTATATTTTTTGGATACAATGAGACATCGAAGGCATGCCGAGTTTACATCCCTGGTCACCATAATATTGAGACTAATAGAGATGTCACCTTCGATGAGGATACAGCTTTCAGTAGATCAAGACAAAATCATTCAAATGAGATTCATGATGAGAATACTGAAGCTCCCAGAGTTATAGATACAGATGAAGGTAATGATGTTGTACTAGAAAATCATGATATGGAAGAACCACAGATACCTGTAGACTCATCTCGACAGATGAATACCAAGAAGAGAAGACCATCTTGGGCTCGGAAATTTATTCAGGATGCAGAGAAGTATGGTGCCCCAGATGGATCCTTCAGAGAAAGAAAGAGGTTGCGACCTTACTCTAGATATGTGGCATTGCTAAGTGGCATCATTGATGTTGAGCCTACCAGTTATGAAGATGCTACAAAGAATAAAGAATGGAAGGATGCCATGGTTGAAGAGTGCCAATCCATTGTAAAGAATGATGTTTGGGATGTGGTTTCGACACCGAAAGAGAAGACAATTGTAAGTTCCAAGTGGATTTACAAGACAAAGCATTCAACAAATGGAAGTATCGAGAAGTACAAGGAAATATTTGTGGCACATGGTTTCTCCCAGGAAGAAGGAATATAGTATGAGGAGACATTTGCTCTTGTGGCAAGATACACTTTGATTAGAACTATACTTGCAATATCTGCAATGATGAAGTGGAAGATACACCAAATGGACATGAAGACAACTTTTCTAAATGTTTTAATAGAAGACGAAGTGTATGTGGAGCAGCCACAAGGTTTTGAGACACATGACAGTCAGACACCTAGAGCATGGTACAGTAGAATTGACATCTTCCTAATGATTCTGGGATTTACCAAGAGTAAATCATATTCCAACTTGTACTTCAAGGTTGTGGATGGTGGACCAGTGATACTATTGTTATATGTGGATGGCATGTTTCTAATAGGAGACAAGAAGCTCATCAATGAGTGTGAGAGGTATCTTGTTGTAGAGTTCGAGATGAAATAACTAGGCATGATGCATTATTTATTAGGTCTAGAGGTATGGTTGAGACCGAGTGAGATTTTCCTTAACCAAGGAAAATATGTTGTTGAGATTCTGAAGAGATTCAGAATGATGGATTGCAAGACCATGCCTACACTGATGGTGAAAATTTTGAAGTTGTTGAGCGATAAATATTTAGAGATAGTGGATGCCACCATTTATAGACAGATGATTGGTCCGTTGATGTACTTAACGAAAATGAGGCCAGATATATGTTTTGCGGTGAACACATTGAGTCAGTATATGGTTGAGCATAGAAGTGTTCACTTAGTTGCAGCAAAACATGTGATGAGGTACCTTAAGGGTACAATTGATTATGGACTTAGATATGCTTCATATCATGAGATAAGCCTACAAGGATTTACTGATTCATATTGGGCCTATAGTGTTGCAAACCAGAAGAGTACATTTGGATGTTGCTTCAGTATGGAATCAGATATGATCTCATGGTTCAGTAGGAATCATACTAGTGTAGCACTTAGTACAGCTGAAGCAGAGTATATAGAAGCTTGTTCATCTAGCAACGAAGCATTGTGGCTTCGGAAGCTCATTACATGATTGTTTGATCTCGAGTTAGAGGTGACTTGTATCTGGTGTGACAACCAGAGTTGTGTGAAGTTGACAAAGAACCCAATGTTCCATGAAAAGTCCAAGAAAATCAATATTAGGTACCATTATATCATAGATATGGTATAGAGGGGAGCAATGAAGCTCTAGTATGTCACTACAGATGAGCATATAATTGACGTGTTGACCAATCCTCTATCGAAAGTGAAGTTTGTGTACTTCAGAGACAAGATTGGTGTGGTCCAGAAGGACATCCCTAGTAAGAGGGAGTGATGAGTTACAGTTGCAATCCAGGGTAGCAGCTTCAACATGTGGCAAAAGCAATGGGTGTTCATTCATGGGCAAGTTACTGCTACTCCAGTGAAAAATTCTAGTACGCAGAGGGATACTCCAGTGAAAAAGTCTGGTATGCCGAGTTACTTCTACTCTAGTGAAAAAGTTTGGTATGCAGAGGGCTACTCCAGTGAAAAAGTTTGGTATGTCAAGTTACTGCTACTCCAATGAAAAAGTCTAGTATGCAGAGGGATACTCCAGTGAAAAAGTTGGGTGCGTCAAGTTACTGCTACTCCAGTGAAAAAGCGTGGTACACAGATTGCTACTCCAGTGAAAAAATTTGGTACGCAAGTTATTGACTATGGCACCAGTCAGCATTACCTCGCACAAGATCAACAGATGCCATGCCTTCACAGTTGGTTAGTTACCTAGATTTTTAGTTGGTGGGCCAACCTGTGTGGTTGGAGGTGTTTCCTAGCCTTGGGCTAGATGGGTAGTGTGTGAAAACTACATTACCTAATCCTTTTGATTAGATTCCTACTCGTTGTAGACTAGTTGCCTTGTGTACTAACCAGAGGTTATTAGTTCATTGTGGAACTAGATGCCAGATTCTGTGTGAGTTGGCGAGTGAAATACCTTTGATGACATAAAGCCCGGATGGATGATGAGACCATGGATGTTAATGTGGTTACAAAAATTCTTCAATGTAGATTCGTGGAAATTCGACAAGACAGTGGTCAACTGTACAAAATATCAGAAGCAGTCATGATGATCGTGCCAGAAGAATACCTTCCTTGCTAAGAGGGAGAGTTGAAGTTTGAGTAGCTTCAGAAGATATTCTTATTATATTCATATTGTATTTTACCAAAACAAAAACCCTAAAGAATAATATTATATTATATTTGTTAAGTCGACCCTATTGTGCCTTTGTAAAAGTTGGCCCTATTGTCCCTTAACTAGTTAATTGTAAATTAGAAAGATAAAGTGGACAGGTCGGCCCTAACCTAATTTCTAGGGGATGTTATAGAAATATCCCCTGTAGATAGGTGAACTTTCCCTTGGATTACAGACCCCTCTACCAAGACAAAAAATTACATTTGGACACTACCATTCCTATAGATTCATTTTGTCCATCAAAAAAGAGAGAAGGAGGGGAAGTATGATGTACCTCGTTTACGTCGTTTGTCCAAGATTCTCTAATCAGTGAGCTCCAATCAATCCTTGCAATGGACAACAAGAAACAAACAACTATCTCCTACTTTAATGAATTAGACAAAATCAATTTATCTATGAATATCAAGACAACCATAGACAATCACATGAAAACATACACTTGAAGGAAATAGGCCAAGTATGTTAAATGAGAACCAAGAAAACTTACAGACCATGAATGATGTCAGTTGCAACTCCTCCAATCTCTCCTCGTCCAAACCCTCGCATGAATCCCAAGATCATAAGTTTGATATCTCTATCGTTGTCTCCCTTTCACCATGGAAATCCCTCATTATATAGGATTTGGAAGGTTAACCACCATGGAGAAGATCACTCACTAGATCCACTAAAATGGGATCTCCAAGATTTTTAGGGAGAAAATATCTCTCAAGGATTTTAGGGAGACAATATTTCTCAAGTATTTTAGGAATAAAATATCTCTCAAGGATTTTAAGGAGGATATATCTCTCAAGATCCACCAAATTAGGATTTTGGTTTGAGAAAATCCATCAACCATCCATGAGATTCTCAACTTCTCTTTGAGATTAGGAAACTAAATGTGAGGTGGATTCTCACACTAAATTAATTTCTTTTTTATGAATAATAATGAATAATTCATGTGAAAATGGCATTTTGACTGTCATATGATATATTTCTCCTCCACATTGACTCGGGATTGTGACAAATTTTCTTTCATGGTGTCAAGGTGTTAAAACACATAGAAACGCATAGAAAAGTGCATACGACACTTAGTAAGGTGCATACGAAACTTCACGACACTTGCGACACTTAGGGTGAGGTACTTAAGTGTGGCATTTTGATGTGTAACAGATGCCCCCTAAAGTGTGAGGTCAGAAGAGAAACTAATGGTCGAAACACTTTACAAATTATTCAATGCAAGGGTGTGGAGTTGGAGAACCTAGTAGAAGTTGCAAACAACCATGAAACGATATTAATATATGTTTCATCCCCGAGGCAGGCATACTTATGCTCGGAATACAAATGACTCAAACCATGGTCGTCGACCAATACATTGCGGATCTATGAGAATATTGACTAAGGATATGGCCACCAAACATACAATGTGGATCCATGTGACGTGATCAAGTTGTAGCCATGATATTTTACACAGTGGAGCTACAATATGACAAAAAAACATAGCCAAAGACCAATACAAAGTGGATCTATGTAACAATGTATATCAGTAAGTTTCAAACTCCATCACAACCTGGTTTAGTCAGATAACATTTGGTAGATGCCAAATATGTCCCCAGAGTCTTCATCTCGATCCCAAACCAGTACGATTCTAACCATGTGAATACATGTGTTCATGTCGAACATGGTAGAAACCACTTGATTACCGATTATTAATGTATATCGTTAACAAGTGCGATGGAAATCACTAGTGATGTAAATGACTCCTAAGGTACCCTAGTACAATCCAATAGGTGTGAATTTTGTGAGATGAAGTCGAGCACTCGTGGAATCATTCAATCAAAGGCCAATGATGTTAACCCACTATCGAAAGCGAGGAGACTTGCCATTGAGGCATGCAGGTTCCAAGGTACTAATTGGTTTCTAAGTCTAATTCTTGGATGATGTGTTGAAGTCAACAGGAAAAGACTCGTCAAAGGAGGGTCTTGATGTATCCTTCATCATCGACACACAATTGACAAAGGATAGTGATTTAATATGAAAGATTAGATGTGAACAGACTGACGCGGATATGAATACTACAAAGTGGTTTATACTTTCCTTGAACATTTCATGGCATGAAAATTGATTTGGCAGCATTGACTCAACAAGGCAAGGATCCAAACATAATGTGATGATCTCCATAGTGTAACGACAACCAAAGGTTCTCTTTGAAGGAGTCGAAAGAGTATGACGATGTGTAGAGTGTGATGACAAACAAAGGTTATCTTTGAAGGAAAATAGTATGATGACACATGGAATTAAAACGACTTAGAGACAAGCGGATTACCCAATTGTACGACATAATGTAGACAGGTGCCATGTTCAATTTGGACGAGCAGAGTGCCCCCTTGTCCGGGTGAATCAGTATTAACGGGGTAGACCTGAGAAACATCCTCACTCTTTGAATGAGTAGTGAGATCGTTCGATGATGGACTCGGAGTGACCACTTTGGAAACACTCCTTAAGGGAGGAGTGGTATCGATCGATGACAGAAAAGGATCGACTACTTGGGGAGTAATCTTTGGATGAAGAGTGGGGTTGACCGATGATGGATCTAGATCAACCAATTTGGCAACACTCCTTAAGGGAGGATTGGGATTGATCGATGAAGGAACTGGATCGACCACTTGGGTTGCACTCCTTAAGTGAGGAGTGGGATCGATCGATGATGGACTCATATCGATCACTTTTGGTTCACTCTTTAGATGAAGAGTAGGGTTGACCAATGACGAAACCGGATCAACTGCTTGGGTTACTGGTTCAACTAAGGATGAAACCAGATTGACCACCTAATCAACCAGATTGACCGGGGATGGAATCGGATTGACTAGTCCAAAAACTAAGGATGGGTTGGGAGAGATCTTATGATAACAAGTTGGAAGTTGAATCTTTTCCAAAAGATAATAAGCCTCATCCATACAAGGGAAAAGGTGAGATTGATGATCTCCTTCACATAACCTACAAGGAAATTTGACGACACCAGCGTGTCCAGCAGGGGATTATGACATGGAAGACCACATTTCTAAGACCTTGGGGAGACCAAGGAAATCCCTCGGAAAGTGGTCACCCTTAAAAATTTTGCAAGGGAATTTAGGTTCAGGATTATTCATTTTAGACTTGTCCACTTTATCAACCCCCCCAGTATGATTAACAATAGTTGGTTGCTTGGATCCAACATGAAATGATGTGGTTGGAGGCTTGATCTCTTTCTGATTCTTATTCTTCTTCTCCTTATGTTTCTTATTCTTCTTATCAACTTGGCTACTCGCTTTAGAGCGTTCACTAGGTGAAGAAGGAGAAAGGGAAGGAGACCTAATGAGTGAAGAAGGTGAAAGGTCGACATGAGGTTTATTTTTGGGTGGTGTGCTTACATCCTAAGAATTAGGTACATTCGAAGCACTGGGAAAATTTGAGATCATCAGAGTGGGGAACAACCAAACTGGTAACCAGATGGTGAGTCCTGGAAGACTCAGTGTGGCAATGCACGGAGGACCAACGTTT
This sequence comes from Picea engelmannii, assembly GCA_009831015.1. NCBI lineage: Eukaryota > Viridiplantae > Streptophyta > Pinopsida > Pinales > Pinaceae > Picea > Picea engelmannii. The sequence goes on from ML805712.1 coordinate 94,207, forward strand.
CCAAAAGAAAGAAAGGCGAAATGTTTCCTAGGAAAAGGGGTTCCTTCATTGGTACGCTATGGAACTGATTCCATTGACACTAAATTGACCTAATTCCCACTAGGGAAAACAAACAACAGACACTACAAACCTAAGAAGCAAACAATCAAACAAACCTTCCCACAATGAAACCACTAGTTGGTGTTGAAACCCAACGTCGTGAGATCAATATAGGAAGCGGTTGGGATGGAGCGGGTGGATTAATTACATTGTCGACCTGCTTAACATAATTACACCTTGGCGTAAGTTCCCACGTGGTTTTACTAGTGAGTGTACCCTCCAAGGAGCCCGAGTGAGTTTGACCAACGTATGATCAAGGTACAGTGAAGTGTTGGGTATGTGTTATATTCTTTGCACGAGTAGTAGTGTTTGTGTTGCACCAGGTGCGCAAGGGGGTTTGAGGGGCGGTACAGGGGGGAGAAAGGCCCCCACGCAGGGGTTCAAGGGCAGTTCTCCCAAGAAAGAAAAAAAATCCTCGGGAAACATGTCGCATTTCTGCCTCAGTTTTCGTGTTGCCTCGATTTTCATGTCCATTGTTGGGCGGTTTTTCGACACATGGTTTTTTGTCGATGGTTTTCTATTTTCGGTTAAGTAATTAAGGTTGTTGAATAATCCAAGTCATTGGGTTAGGTTTTTGTATTTCGTTGGCTCCTATATGTATATTGTATTATAAACAATGTATCACTATGAATGAATATAGAATATGTTGGTTTTCCCGGTTTGGGTTTCCAGGCGAAAAATATATGTGTAATGTTTGTATTTACCATTGTATCTTTTATGTTCTTCTACTGAAAACTTGTTTGCAATGAATATTGTACAAGGTTAAAATCTACATGAAGACTCCCCTTCATCGTCACCTTGTGTATTAACTCTACAGATATAGGCCACTACGGTTACCAACTCACAGTCAACCTCTGGGTGGGTACAGTCGACAGTCGGGATGGAACGTATGGGCAGGATAAGAAGTCTAAAATTCTTCAAGAGAACTGAAGATAAGTGGACCAGAAGACTACAGAGGACCCCAAACAGATTCGATATTCACAAAGCTCCAGACAAAATGAAACCATCCATTTCTCAAGAAGAACCCCCAATATACGATCTTTCTGCTACATGGGTTAAGCTTCAGAGGGGAAATATTTGTTTCTCTCCCGCACGCAACCTCATGTTTAACCCTTGTGTGAGAGGGGGATCTCGGCTATGCTTATATGAACAATAGTATTTATCGCTCCCTAGCACAATATTATACATTTGTATGATGGCTTTGGAAAGTTATTCACACAACCTATTCCAAATCCCTACACTTTAAGCTAATGTAGGTTTGCTATCAGATAATATAAAAGCGTTTGATCAATTTTAAAAGTGCTTCATTTTAAGGTTGTTGTTTAATCAAGGGTGTGAAAGTGAAACTTATGATGTTTTAGACTCAACTCCAAAAGAATGCAAAATAATGAAATGCAACTCTTTTTCTTCAATGAATCCTACATACGGGATGGAGAAGAGGTTCAACTTTCTTTAACAAAAACACCCAATTCCCAAATGCAATCTACTACACTACCCAAAAGTAAGAACACAACTATATTCTTTGTTTGATCCTTATATATAAAGAAAGAAAATGCAATTCCTTTAACGCTCCATAATTTTCAATCAAAATGAAAGAGTTGAATGCAAATACAAAAGACATGAAGCAGAAAGATTTTAAACAAAGCATGCACTTGAAGGTTAATGAGAACTGAAATAAACAAGTATGATAAATTACTCGATAAAGAACTTGACAATCGACAAGCATTCAAGGAATACAAGAAAGTTTAGAGAAGAATAAAAAAAATGATAAGGAGAAAGAGAAATCACTCAACTGTCTTGACAAAACGAGCAGCAAGAAAGAGAAATCAAAGCTAGGTCATGGTAAGCATAAATTCTCAAATCATTCAAAAAGGAAATATTTGAAAAGTAACTTAAGACCAACAAACCTTTGCAGATCTTTTCAATCAATCAGATAACTAGAAACTTCACAAGACTCGAACCAAACCAAGAAGAAACAAGGCGAATCAATCTCGCAATTTGGAAAAGGTTGCAAGCTCAAACAAGACAACGAAAAGAGTGCTAAGGATCCATATCCTAAACCTAAAAAAAGTCACAAGCAAAAGTACAGACTCTGGGAAAAATACCTCCCACAAAGGGCTATGAAAAACAGGGCAGATTCCCCTGGATCTTCTCAAAACAAGAGAGCAACACTCCCTAAAACAAAGAGACAAAGCACTATAGCACTCCCTAAGAGACCATTGAGGATAGTTGATCATATAACCATCTCCATGGTAGCCACTTTGGGTGAGTGCTAGTCATGTAGATGCTTGAAAATAAGCATAAAAAGGAAAAAAAACTCAGCAGAGACTGGATTGGTAACTATGACTAATGCTTGATGAAGCAGAGGGAAGAGGGAAGGCTCAGAAACAATCAACCAAACAAGATCAAACAAGGCAAAGGTTCAGACAATCTAAGGAAAGACAATTCAATGTCCTTCCCCAGCAGAGTCACCAATTTCTATTACAAAAATATTCCCCTGCGGATAGGTGAACTTTCCCTTGGATTACAAACCCCTTTACCAAGACAGAAAATTACATTTGGACACTACCATTCCTATAGATTCATTTTGTCCATCGAAAAAGAGAGGAGGAGGGGAAGTATGATGTACCTCGTTTACGACGTTTCTCCAAGTTACTCCAATCCATGAGCTCCAATCAATCCCTGCAATGGACAGCAAGAAACAAATGACTATCTCCTAATCTAATGGATTAGACAAAATCAATTTATCTATGAAGATTAAGACAACCATTGGCAAGCACATGAAAAAATACACTTGAAGGAAATAGGCCAAGTATATTAAATGAGAACCAAGAAAACTTATAGACCACGAATGATGTCAGTTGCAACTCCTCCAAGCTCTCCTCGTCCAGACCCTTGCATGAATCTCAAGATCATAATTTTGATATCTCTATATATGTCTCCCCTTCACCATGGAAATCCCTAATTATATAGGATTTGGAGGCTTAACCACCATGGAGAAGATCACTCACTAGATCCACTAAAATGGGATCTCCAAGATTTTTAGGGAGAAAACATCTCTCAAGGATTTTAGGGAGAAAATATCTCTTGAGGGTTTTAAGGAGGAAATATCTCTCAATATCCACCAAATTAGGATTTTAGTTTGAGAAAATATCTCAATCATCCATGAGATTCTCAACTTCTCCTTGATATTAGGAAACTAAATTTTAGGTGGATTCTCACACTAAATTAATTTCCTTTTTATGAATAATAATGAATAATTCACGTGCACATGGTATTTTGACCTTCATATGATATATTTATCCTCCACATTGACTAAGGATTGTGACAAATGTTCTTTCATCGTGTCAAGGTGTTAAAACACATAGAAACACATAGAAAAGTGCATACGACACTAGGTAAGGTGCATACGACACTTTATGACACTTGCGAAACTTAGGGTGAGGTACTTAAGTGTGGCATTTTGATGTGTAACAGGGGGCACAAATTGTATTTATAAGAGGCTAGGAGCCTCACTTGAACAATACATACAACAATATCTCTCACACAGAAAAGTGTGCAAGTCTAAGAGAGTGACGCAGCTACAAAGGAAGAGTGCTCTGGTGAAGGATTTTGGTTACCTGGTGGAGGACTATCTTGGTCTAGTGGTGCACTACTCTATTCTGGATAGGGTTTCTGCTTTATTTTCTATTTGGTGAGATCTCTCTTGAGAGAGACATTTTACTTGTTGAAGAATCTATTTTGAAGAAGCTTTGTTGGGTTTTCTCCCCCACGAGGGTTTCCTAGGATAAATATTTTGTATATTGTGGTTGTCTTTCTTTCAGTGATCCTTATGCATGTAGTTATTATTTTAATAGTCTAAAGTTAAAGAATATTGAACACACTTAACTGCTTAAGAATAATTTTAACAACAAGGAGGTTATACCTACCAATGATCTTGAGGAAGATATATTGATGCCTTTATTGTTTCTCTAGATTTGGTTAGTTATGCAATGAACCATAATATCTACCGTTTTGGTTTCTTGTAATAAAACTAGGGACATTTTTTCTGAATGAATTAAATTGTAGATAAAATCTTATTTGGACCAACTTCCCATACCCATACAATTCAAGAGATTACCTTCATTAATTAGATGGTGGGAGTTTTCTTCCTACTATGTATGCTACGAGGAGAGTTGTTAGGATTCCTTAGGATTTACCTCGATTTGCTTCATCCTCACGGGCTTCTTTGTTGGGTTTTCTCCCTCTTTTGATAGATTTGGCATACTCCATATCTGTTTGGACGATAGTCTATTATTTTTTGCTCATTATGGTTTCTCCTCTTGTGCAATGAATGTATCTTTTTTATTTGGCCTATCCTCTACTAATGGGTCTCAATTTGAAGACTCTAGGGAAAGTTTCTTTTATATTTCAATTTTCATAATAATCAGATTGGCCTTAGGTAAATCATTGAATCCCTCGATGTCTTGATAAGGTATGACCTATTGTAGGATTGTGTCCCTTTCCAATGTTGGGGATGGTGTTTCATTTTGGGTTGTTTCCTCAAGTGAGTTGATTGGTCCTAGCTTAAATCCACGAATCCATTCACCATGGATGTGGATGTCATCGTATTTATTTTTTTTATTGTTTTAGGTTTTTTTTGTGATCGATCCATCCATTTGTGCTTACTCGCTACAACTTGCTCATTAGACACCCATTGCATGTGTTTCTTCTTGTAATCCCTAGCAAAATGGGCATACTCATGACACTTATTTCATTTGGAGGGAAGTTGGTCATAGTAAAGGGATCGAATGTATTCCCAACTATCAAACTCCAGTTGGATTGCTTCCAAGAGGTCGTTTTCTAGGTCCACCTCCACATATATCCTTGCACATGAGTATTGATAGTCATCTAGAATAGATATATTGATATATTTACCAATAGAGTTTCCCATTGTTTCTAGTGATGATACATCCTAAAAAATTAGAGGAAGATGAGAAAATTTCACCCAAATAGGCACTAATTTGGGAATCTCATCTTCAATATTAAAATATAGAGTTGATTTATTGAGTTAAATGTCTCGTGGTCCCATGAAATAGGGTTTGTTTCTAAGGATGAAATCCTGATTTTTTTTATGCTCAAAATGAATGGTGAATAACCCCTACTCCAGAAAATATATTTGGACTCTTCCCTTTATCTGAACTTGCTAGTTTTTGTTGACTTTGATTTCCATAGTTTAGGGGGATGGCTAGATCCTTGTGAATTTTCCAACCAAAGTTGTTCTTTAGAAAAATAGAGATTTATTTCTTAGGTTATAAGGAAATATGGAAATATTTGGAATGTCGTCGAGCTTCTTGATGAACTTGGACTATTGCTCCTTGGTGGTTCTCATTCTTTCGATGGATCTGTTGTGATCAACTTGAACACATCCACTTCTTCTTGAAGAAGAGGATGGGTGGAGGAACCCCTCCCTCCCTCCATGGCAACCATATTTGTTAGACATTCTCTCTCTTGCAAAATCTAGGTCAATCATTCTAGAGCACTTATTTTCTTTGTGTTTTGCACAAGCAATATTACCTTAATGTGCTTTGACTTATTTTGTCCAATTAATTTCAAATTATTTTGTAGTTTCATTATCCTTCATTTACACATGGTTTTTCGATCCTTCACTTCTACCATGACTTGCAATGCACCACTTCAAAATTATTGGCATTTGCACAACGGCTTACTTCAAAAAATGTTCACATGGATAGCATTCCATAGTGGTGTAGAGAAATGGTTGAAATTGTATGTATGCTGGAGAAGGATTTTCCCATGAGTTTCTTAGAGTTGCAAGTATGTCTTTTGATTCTTAGAGTTGAGTGAGGTTGAATTAATAGCAGTGGTCACATGTTATTGGATGTTATTCTTGGAGAGGTACATTAAAATGTTGAAGAGGTTTGTTTGTCGAAGAAAAAAGACTCAAGAGTCTATAGTAGAGGGATACATTGTCTATGAGTACATTAATAAGATTAATGACATGTCAAGAGGAGTGGTATGAGACAACCATTGGGATTAGGACAAAAGAGAAGAATATTTATGCCAGGCCAATAAGAAAATGAGAATGGTCAAGGAAAAGATCTTTTTATAATTTATTAGTTTATCATCATGCTTGTACACAAACTTGAATGGTACATACACATCCAAATTAATCTTATTTTTATTATATGATTAAAAAAAGATTAAGAAAAATTGATGAAATTAATAAATTTATTATATACAATGTAAAAGCAACTCAAAAATGGGTTATGTTATATTAAGAAAAAAGGAAAAGAAATAGATGAATGAAAAGAAATAGATTAGACAAATGAACAACAAAAATGTCACTTATCTTGATCATTCGAAATATAATATGCCAACCATGTGCCCCCATAGATGGGTATAAGAAAAGATGCACTAAACACATGTATCGATTACAACAACTATGTAATAAATTCATATAACCGTTTTGTTATTATATGTATAATTTGTAAGCTATATAGTGTGATGTTGTTATTCTTATGATTGTTATTCTTATTATACTACCTTTTGAAACTCTTTGTGCATGTACTTTTTCAATTTGTGTGGGTATATAAACATCATTTTGTATCAACGAGGTTGATGATTAACATTTTACGTTTGATTGTGGGGTGGAGGTAAAATTAAATCAATCTAGTTATGCTAATCATTGTGACACAAGCATAATAAGCATAATAAAGGGAAAGTAAAAATGTGTTAAAAAGATACAATATTATGCAAGTTATTTTTGGTGCAAGTAGTTTGATATTTTCAATTGAAATAATGTGAAAAAGGTTGTGATAGTGAAATAATTTTTATTAACTCAAAAAATAAAATAAAAATGAAAGAAAGAATCATATACTTTGCTAGAACACTACAACCAAGTGTTTTTAAACCTCAAAATCTTGAATAGAGATTGGTAGTTTGTATTGTGGTATGACCCTGGAACAATGCATTTTTTTTTTATAACACCATTGCTATTTCAAATGAGGAAAACAATGAAAATGATGTTCATCACAAATAAAATGAAAAAAATAAACACTTATGCATTTATGAAGTGGTAAGTGGTTAATGAGCTATTACAATGCATTTATAAAGTGGTTAATGAACTATTACAATGTACATCATGAAACTGTTTTATCAAATATGAAATGAATGTTTTGAAAATGTAGTTTTCTGCCCCATGAAAATTTCTCCACTATAAACTTGATGTCAATTTTAGGAATTATTTTAATCAAATTTAATCCATTCATAGTAATTAATATGATAAATTTAATGTATAAAATATATTAATTAATTAGTATTATTTAATTAATTAATAAGATAAATTTAATGTATAAAATATATTAATTAATTAGTATTATTTAATTAGTCAATAGGTGCTTAATCAGGTTAGTGAAAGTAAGGTGGTGTTATCACTTTCACTAGGGTTCAAGTTTCTCAATGGCATGTTTATGTTAGTGTGTGCATGTGCTTATGAAAAAAGATGGGACTAGGTGGGACCCAGAGCAAATCTTGAGAAATTTTGGTAGAATTGATACCTTCCATTTGTGGCTTCTTAGCCTAAGAATATTAATATAGTGTGGCATGATGTTTTTGCATCAATATTAAATCTAAAATAAAGTAATTATCACTTGTATTCACCAACAACTTCAATATTTTTTTTATTTTGCAATTAAATTTATGAATCCATCATAAAAGAAAAAACAATAATTTTTAATAAGTATTGAAATAAATATATGCAAACTAAATGAATATTAAATAAATTAAATTAAACTAGCCCCCTGGGGGCAGCTCAATTAGCATGTGTCGTGATATGAAGTGTTATGTTCGATGAGGTTTTGAGTTCAAATCCCCCCGACTTACCTATGCCTGCGGAAGGGGCATATGTATGGCACCTGGAGATTATAGTGGTAACGGTCAGAATTGACCCCATGGCACGCAGGCACAAGACCGACCCAGTTGCCAATTCCACTAGATACAAAAAAAAAAAAAAAAAGTAAAATTGTAAATTTGATGATGATGATGATGATGATGATGAACGTCCACTAAGACCGAATTGGTCTATCAGACCTTAAGAGGGTAAGTGATTACTTGTGATTCTTTAGAATTTTGTTTATGTGCTCAAAAAGCATTAAGAAGCTTTCCAAGATCACCATACTTTTGTTTAGTTAAGAGGTTAGGAAGGTTGGTAGTGTGACAAATATTTTGAAAATGAGATATAATCTGGGTATAGGTTGGACAATCTAAGAGAAAGTGATTTTCATATTCAACCTTCTTAGTGTCACAAAGGTGACACACTCTTTCATCCCATGGTGTTTTAGGAATTGAGGAGCTCATGAGAATTTGTTCTTATTATTGATTAACTAAAGTACATTTATGAATGTAAATTAACAAAAAAAAATTAAATCAAACAACTCAAATTCAATAAATGAATGTCCATATTTTATTAAAAGCAATAAATGAACACTAGTACATGTTAAAATAAATCAAAAAATGTATATAATTATTTAATATAAATTAAATCAAATAATAAATAAAAATGTCCATGTAAGTAAAGTGTAACACCTCGGTTTTAACCATTATGAACTAGAATGTATTATGTAATTGTGACTTAGGCTGGTGAGCTGGTAAAGTTGAAAAGGGGTCAGAGTGCCTAGAAAATGTAATACTTCATATACATTAATAAAATACATCGTTGGTTCCAAGACGAACAAGGACAAAAAAGATAGGGGGCTATGATTCCACGAGAGAGGGGGCTTACGAGGCTAAATCTTTTTATTATATTTTATTTACCCATAATTGATTTTATGGAGAAAAGGGGTTGCATGTGCTTCTTGGGAGGAAGGTCGTGTGGTTCTTGTTTTCATGTAATTATATAAACCCTGCCCGTGGGTTGTTTGGGGGTTGCTCTTGGTTAATCATTTCAATTTAGAATTCCTTCTTTCACTCTTG
>ML805712.1:103680-126959 GCA_009831015.1 Picea engelmannii
GGGGGGGGGGAGCTAGGAAACGAATGATTGGAGGAGTAGAGCCATTGCCAGATGGTTGTAATAGATTACTGATCATTCCAGGAGAGAATGGATTCTTGTGTGCATGAGATTGATGGCAGTTCAGAAAGAATTGTCCACGGCTGAGAATCCTTGGAGTTTCCAGCAGGAATATTTCCTTACAAGTAGCACTGGAGCCCTGCAGGGAAATGGAACATCTTGAGGGACTCCATGGCAGAGAAAGGTGTTAATTTCTTTGGGTTGTGCAAGCTAAGGGGGAAAGAGAGCTGGAAATTTGGATCTGTTGTGTGTTTGGGAAACTTGAGAGCTAGTTAGCCAATTGTTGTGTGTTTTAGATTTGGCCTAGGACCCATCCTTGTGGATTCATAGCCCTAGATCGAGGGTGACCTGATGTTGAGAGTAAATGAACAACAGTGTCTATGGTTGGGAGGAACATCCTTGGTCTACAGCTACTTGGTGAATGTTTACTTGCAAAGATAAGTTTTATCTGTGTTTTCTGTAGAATGTATTTTCCCCTATGTATTTAATTATCTATGAGATGTATTTTTGTGTGTCTATTTGCTGGTTATTTGTTGTGCATGGCACATTGTTTATTTCTTTCATGTTGTAGCATGGATCTTGATTAATGCATGTAAGTCTTCCATGCTTATTTTTCGAATTAACTATTATCAGAATTCGAAATTGATTCAGAAGAGAGTTTTTGAAGTAGTGTGCTCAACCTATACATGAATATGGATGGTACATTACAATATTTTAAATTAAAATTTTAAAATTTGATTTTAAAATAAAATAAATTAAATTAAAGATTTTAAATTTGATTTTAAAATAAAATAAATTAAATTAAAGATTTTAAATTTGATTTTAAAATAAAATAAATTAAATTAAAAATTTTAAATTTGATTTTAAAATAAAATAAATTAAATTAAAGATTTTAAATTTGATTTAATAAAATAATGAATTAATATTGATTAACTAAAATATATTTATGAATGTAAATTAAGAAATAAAATTAACTCAACCAACTCACAAATTCAATAAATGAATGTTCATATTTTATTAAAAGCAATAAATGAACTAGACGTTAAAATAAATCAATAAATTTATATATTTTTTAAAATAAATTAAATCAAATAATAAATAAAAATGTCCATGTAAGTAAAGGAATGAATGGAAATTAATTTAATTTATATAATAATAATAATAATTTATTTTTAAGGTCATAGTTTTTTGGATTTGAACTTGTGATCTTTTAAGAGGAAATATATATTCTTAACTATTAGACCTACTTAAACTGTATAATTCTATATAAATTGAATTTGATTACTTAAAATAATTAAATAATGATAGTAGAGAATATTAAAGTTTTAATGCAAGCTCTCGATTATTAGGATAGAGAGTATTAGGGTGTAGATTTGTTTCAAAGTATTAACTTGTGCCTTTTTGCCTTCATTATTGACTTAGATAGCCTTTAGAGGTCATGGTCCACGTCACAAAGTTATTGGGAAGCCTTTAATGGCACTTTTGATGTTTGAGAATTTCATAGATATTATGGAAAACATCAAGGCTTTGGATGGTGAAGATGGTTTCATGGAAGGTGTCTACAAAGTTTATACCAAAAGTTTAGGTTTACTACTAGGTGATGATATTGATTAACCAAATTAAATTATATAAAAAAATTATATTACAACTTTTTTTTATTATTAATGGTTTCATTACCATTCAAGATTTTATCATTAAAATTCATCAAAATCATATTTAATAAAATTCTTTTATAATTTTGTAAAAATTTTTATTATAATATATTTTTATATTTTTAAATATATCATTTTTTTTTGTTTATTATAATAAATTTTTATTTTTTTAAATATGTAATTTTAGTTATGTGATTGTGAGTAATCTTTTCACTCATATCCAAGAAACTAAGAATAATAAGCATGATGATGAAACATGCACACACAACTCAACTTCCTTGCAAGACAAGACTTGTACCCTACTCCAATGCAATATATGTGAAAATAAGAATATATCTACTACCAGTAGTCATAAATCATTGTAAGTGTTAAGTAAATACACCCAAGTTCTCTTAGGGGGCATGATACCTTGCTTGACATAGCTATGACAAAACCTCCCTTAAGGTTATAGGCTTGGATTTTCCAAGGTATGAGTGGAGCTATGCCAATAAAGATGTCTTATGATGAATCAAAAAGACTTCAAGGTTGGAGCCAAACTAATCACAATATATCCATGTAGAGGTGTTGGTAAGAAACCCAAGACTATGGGAGAGATGGAAGAGAGCTACAGTAATATGTGTCACAAATTCAATTGTGTACCTACAAGATAGGGTTTTGAAGATATGTTGTTCAAGAGTTCAAGATATTTTACAAAGAGTAATAGAAAGATATAAATAGGCAAGGGAATGACCTCAAGGTGTAGATGTACATTAGGTTAGGCATTGAAAGTTTTGAGTCATATGACAAAGTTTATCCTATAGTTTGATTCCATGCAATGAGTTCTACAACACTATGCCATGATTTTTTTGGCTTAAAATGGCCCTCTTTTTTAGTCGTGGAACACAAGCATGACACCCGTGAGGTAGGAATTTGTATGTTTACATGGTTAGAAGAAGAAGAAGAAGGTGTATGATTACCTTGGCTAAGAAGAGAAAGGATAGGTGTTATGCTAGGAGGAAGTGGTGGATCTCCTCCATGGTGAACTTGGTTTATATAATTTTAAGAGGGAAAGTGTCCCTATGTTATAAGGTTGAGTATGAATTGTTGTATGAGTACTCAAATGACTATTGGGAGGCATGTTAAGAAAACTCACTAAGTAAGGTGAGGGAGGTTGGAAATGTGTTGATGGATTATCTACACTATGGCACATAGCAAGAGGGTGAGGATGGAAGACCACACTACTACTCACACAACTAACAAGATGTTGAAACCTCAATACACCTTAAGAAATTATGATTTTTTGGGTACCACTTTTTTTTTTCCTTTTTTTCCAATTTTTCTTTTTGAAATTTCTCCTTTCAATTCTAATGAGAATTTTACTCTAAATAAGTTCTTTGATTTTTTGTGTTTTGATTCTCTAAAAACTTTGAAACATATTTCAAGTCAAAAGCTTCAAAAAAATCACCTTCTCAACTTCACATCGGAGTAAAGTTTTCACTTTTATTAGAGTTGAAACTCCATTTTCTCTACCATTGAAATTCGCAAGTCTTCCCTGATGGATTTTAGTTATTGGAGGAGTCTGTGCACTTTATTTTATTTAAAATTTGAAATCATCCTCCGAAAATGTTTCGCTGAGTTAAACTTTGGTTTTGATCGAAGTGGAATTGTAGAGTTAAACTTTGGTTTTGATAGGAGTGGAAAGTGAAATTATAACTCTGTCAAAAGTGAAATTATAACTCAATCGAAAGTGAAATTTCAACTCCATTGAAAGTAAGAAGTCTTCCTCGATGGCTTTTAGTTATTGAAGGAGTGCACTCTTTGGTTTATTTGAAAGTTGAAACCCATCCTCCAAAAATGTTTCGTGAATTTAAATTTTGGTTTTGATGAGAGTGGAAAGTGAAATTCTAACTCTACTAAAAGTAAAATTCAAAATCTGTTGAAAGTCAGGAGTGCGCTCTGCTAAAATTAAAAGTGGAAAATATACTTTGATGATCGGAGAAGAAAATCACTTTGATCAAAACTAAAATTTAGAAATCCACTCTGAAAAATTGTATAACACTCATCAATAAAAAACTAATTTGTTTCCTACGATTAATAAAGTACATCAGGGTTATCCTTAGACTTTCCTCATATTTCGTATTTCACTTTTCCTTCCTCTTAAATCTTTTTCTATCTTAGATAAGTTGATTTTTCGCTCAACGGTTTTTCAAATTATTATAGAGTTAAAAGTTTGGTCTAGAGGTTTCCCAAAGTGAAATTATCACTTGATAACCATTAAATGGAATTGCTCTACAATTGATGTTTCACTTGACATGAATGAGATTTGACTACTCCAAATCTTACTCAATTTTTTGGCTAGAAAACCCATCATCATCAAAATTTGAATTCAAATGTACTTAAACAATATGATATGCATTATTGGTCTTTATGGGCAATATTATTTGGTAAGTGTTGTATTGGTGGTGTGAATAGCGGTGTTCTACTTTCTTTGAGTGGAGTAAATTTATATAGTTTGGTTGATCCAGGTGGATATTGGTGGCCACCCACCTATTCCAATTGGCTCCTCGGGACAGTTTTTTAGTTCAACACGTTCTTATGTACTTCTTTGTAATTGTGGGTTCTACACTTCTAGGGATAACTAAATCCCTACACATCTTCCAGGTCGATATTGGTAGCCTCCCACCTAATCCAGTTGGCTTATTTTGTATGTTTTCATGTTAGCACATCTTTTTGTACTTCTAGGGCCGTTTTGGGGCCCTAAACAGTGTTTTTTGTCTTGCCACAGTCAAACTATAGACGGAGTCGAAGCTTGATGGTGTAATGTGTAGTTCTCAAAAATACCTTTCCAACGTGCTATCACGCGCCTAAAACGAAGGTCGTATGCAAAAGTTATGACCCCATAAATTTGAGGTGTCAACTTACCTATAGGGGCCCACATTACTTTTGGTGTTTCACCTCCTAGGGTTAGGTTTTTGGATGTCTAGGGTTTTGGCATTCATGCATAATGTTAAAAATGCCTTTGGAGCCTCAGTGTAATCATTACGCTCATACAGATGTGCGTAGCAGCCACATCTCTTCTCAGAGATAGCTACCACCATTCGAGCAAGTTGTTTCAGTTATGCAGTTTTACAGTTTCAGCCTATTCCATTTATTTAATAGAATATATTATTCATTGGATATCTATTTTGTTCTCCATATCTTTGTGTTTCTTGTATTCAGTCTGTTAATCAGTTAGTTATGCTCATAAATATGGATCAGTGGTATCAGAGCGGTCTTCTTTTCATTTATTTTTCTTCGTGCATGTCCCCAATAAGATCTAGGTACAAGAAGTTGGGACTCGAATCAATCGATCATTTGCAAGATCAGTTGCGTCGAGCCTGAAAACAACACATGGGGGACTAAAATAAATATGATGGAGTAGGAGATCCTTTTAAAATATTTCTCTAGGAATCCCCTGCACGACAAAGGAACGAAATGATGGACAACTTTGCACAGATCCTTCGATAGTTTCCCACGGGAGAAGCATCTTCATCAAGTGGCCATGCAACCCTCTTCAAGGTACATGTAAATTTTGATATTCCATTATTTGAAGGATTGATATATGTGAATGTTGTAGATAAATGGTTGAATCTTCTCGAAGAGTATTTTTCAGTCCACAATTTTTCCGATAGGGAAAATATTACTTTTTCACTCCTCAAGGTCGTCCCCCATGTTAAGGATTGGTGGGATACTTACTCTGAGAAAAGGGCCATAGAGGAATCTGAAATATTTTTGGTCTCCCCTACATGGGATTCCTTCCAGGATGCCATTAAAGAAAAATACTACATTGTTGGAAGCTACGAGGACTAGTACACTAGATGGACCACCTACATCAGAAAGGGATCAAACAGTACCATATTTCACCAATATTTCCCATACCCTGCACACCAAGTTGGGTATAAAAGAATCTAAGCGACATCTAGTGATCAAATACCACGGTTGTTTGCATAGATACATTCAAACATAAATGGAGTTTCTGGACATCGCCTCATTGGGTATGGCTTATAGATATGTTGTCAAGATCGAGCAGAAATTTAAACAAAAGAGGCGAGAGTTTGGATCTGCAAACTCCTCACAGCCAAAGCAGGGAAAAGGTGGCCCTAACCCACACAGCAAGGGATAGAGAAAAGATGGCCACTCTTAGGACAACTAGTCCAAGCCACAACACAAGAAGGCTAATGAAAAGATGAAGAAGGACACGAGAAAATGGTGTGAATACCATAAAATCCCTTGGCACAACACCGAATAATGTCGCTCCAAGAAGTCACTCGTGGTCGAGCTGAAGGCTTCCGAGTCATAGGTCGATTATAACTCTGAATCAAATATGGAAGGAGGAAATCTTATCATCGATGTTGAACCAAGTGCCACTGTCACTACCACCAAAGTCCAGCCAAGAAACCAGAAGAACCAAAGGAAAGGGAACCCCTCTTTCACTCACAGATGTGAGTAAAGGGGGATCTGATTCATTTCATTGTCGATAGTGGTCGTCAGAAGAACTTGATCTTAGCAGAGGTTGTCAAGAAACTGAACTTGCTGATGAAACTGCACCTGCAACCCTACACCATCGGTTGGCTTCACCAAGGAAGAGATCTTTGTGTTAGCCAACAGTGTTGTCTTCCCTACAGCATCAAGCCTTTCAAAGATGAGGTATTGTGTGATATTGATCCCCTTGAAGTTTGTGATGTTCTTTTAGGATATCCATTGTAACACTCTTTCATACTGTAACGCTCCCCCGGTTGTCATCCAACCCACTGGTCGGGCAGACGCTACTGTGCGGAACAACATCATTCTCATACTTGATTGATAACATGAATTTGAATCAAATGAAACACATTTGACTCAGAGTAAGCATAAGAATTACTACTAACACAAGTATTCCTTGGCATTAACAATAATTCATCTGCACAACAGAATACATGATAAAATATAAGCATCACAGGCATGCAAAACATAACATTTAACATAAGCTGATACTTATCTTTGAAACTGTGGTAATTCCACCAACCACGTGCAGGCCTTCTACAAACCTCCCAGCCTTAGACCACGTTGCTCATCAAGCTCAGCAGTGGGTCACCACAGAGCTGGGACTAAGCTCCACCCCAAGGCAAGGAATCTTAGGCTAGGCTGAGGTTACAGGGAAAACAACACAGAACAACTGGAAGGATTCTTCCCAAGATGCCATCTTACGCCCACTACTCCCGGACTCTCATTCCCCACATGCTTGTTCCGCCCGGGAGTATACACCTTCACAAGCACAGTCCATCGGTGCTACACTTCCCTCTCTAGGTCTTGGAAATAGGCCAGATCAGGAAGTCTCAGAGCCCGAAGCTGGTGCTAGACACTCTCTGGAAGAAACCACTTCCCAACAAACTCTCTCACCTGGAAAGAGTTGCTCATAGGCCTGACAACCTGCCTCTTCCAACAAAAATCACCTCCCTCACCTAGAGAGAGGTTACACATAGGCTCAGCATGGAATTACACTGGTTAGTAGCCACGAGCATCCCAGCACTGCGTGGCCACAACAGCCAACTGGGAAAAACATACATGGGCTTCCCAAACAAGCTCAGCAATCATGAAATAAAATCACGGATTTGGTTTTGGGATTGCACAAGGTGTACAGAGATCCCACGCATAGGCTCAAACTGTTCAGACAGAGGTTGTATTGGCTATCTCCGAAATCAACACAGGATTTTCGTCTTTCAGGGTTGCACCAGGGTATTCTTGTAGAGGTTAGATGGGACTCACGTTCAGACGATCGACGGTGGAATGGAGGAGGAACCCCCAACACGACTCATATCAACCATTTTATTTGCATGCGCCTAGGTTGACACTTGTCACCCATGCAACTGCATGTGTTCCTTCCATTTGGAAGTTGCTTGTCCTTCCAAAATAACTTAGGATAAAACATATTATTCACATGTCTTTTGGAATAATATTAAAATATTATTCCCTAAGGACTTAATCCCCTAGGCTTAGCCCCTAGGCTCAACACTTAGTCCCTTTTCCCACCTTCCAGCCCCTAATCCCTTGCCCACTTTGTGGAAGCTTAGTCCCCCATCACTCATTCATCATGGTCGGTCTGCACGCGACGGTGTTAATATTTTTATTAATAATGTGCATAGATACATGTACAAAATCAGGCTCTTGGCCTTCAACACTTAGGCTCTCTGGCCTGATAATCACATAATCCCACCAGCTTATATTAACTTGGCTCACCAGCCTATAAAAAAACATAATTACAATTCATTTCATAAACATGATTTACAACAGGGCTCGGCCTTGGGGACATTACAGCCATATTTGTGGAAGTGTTATGTTGAATATGAGTCTAGACCCCGCAGTGTTATTATTACTTTGGGTAGACAATTGTAAAGGATACCAGAAGTAGCACCGCCTACCGTTATTTCTTTAATCTCTGTTAAGCAGTGCAATAAGGTCATTTCATAGACCGGGAAGTTCATATTTTTTGTGATCCATGCTCACAATAAGCAAAAGATCGTCGCCACATTCGTGGCCTCTACACATAGCCTTTCTTTGCAGCAGAAGCAAGTGGACAGGATTGTGGAAGAGTACAGGGGACATATTCTCCTCACCCACCGAGGTACCAACGCACTGCCAAATAAAGCATCCAATTGATCTAAACCTCGGTGCACCTCTAGCTAATGGACCAGTCTATCATCGCTCACTGATGGAAAATGATGAAATCAAGCGTCAGATCCAAGAGCTTAGTCAAAAGGGGCACATCATACCCAGCTCCTTCCCTTGCGGAAGCCCGATTGTACTGTTACAGAAGAAGGATGGGACCTGGCGACTCTGCATTGATTATAGAGCATTAAACAAAATCACAGTCAGAAACTGGTACCCAATTCCCATAATTGATGACCTTCTTAACCAAATCAAAGGGGAAAAGTTCTTTAGCAAGAATGACCTAAAGTCTGCCTACCACCAGGTTCCCATCGAACCAAATGATGTATGGAAGACCGCTTTCAAATCAAAAGAAGGTGTCTTCTAATGGCTAGTCATTCCCTTTGGCTTAACCAACGCACCAACCACTTTCATGAGGTTGATGGATGATGTATTGAGACCCTTCACCAACTCTTTTGTGGTGGTATATTTGGATGACATCCTCATCTTCAGCAAAACTTGGGAGGAGCAAGTGCGGCATATTCAGCAGGTTTTGATCACTCTGAGGCAGCACAAGCTATATTCCAACTTGGAGAAATGATCCTTTCGCGTGAACAGGGTCCAATACTTGGGCTACATTTTTTATTAGCATGGGGTACATGTCGATCCAGCTAAGATCCAAGTCATTCATGACTAGCCAACCCCAACCACACTCACCAAGCTTTAGAGCTTCTTGGGACTGGCCAACTTCTACCAACGGTTCATCTTGGGATTCTCCCATATAGCATGGGCCCTCATCCAAGTGACCAAGGGTGATGACAGGGAAAATTTCATGTGGGGGAAGGCACAACAACGAACATTTGATTATCTTAAGCATCACATGTGCTCAGCTCCAGTACTCTCCTTGCTTGATCTGCAACAATCATTTGAGATTGAGACTGATGCATCTGACTATGTTGTAGGCACAGTTCTCACTCAACACGATCATTCGGTGGCATAACATAGTGAAATACCCCACCTATGAAAAGGAAATGTATTCCATTGTACAATCCTATCGTCAATGGAAACATTTTATTCTACGAAAGGAGACAATCATCCACACTAATCACAAGCCTTTGTAGTTCATACAGACACATGGGAAGTTGCAGAACGACCACCATCAGAAGTGGTCAACCTACCTGTAGCAATTTCATCTCAACATCAAGTATAAGATAGGGAGCACAAATCATGTCGTCGACTGCCTCAGTCGGCCTCCCGTGGCTGCACTCACCACTATGCTCCATTCATGTGGACATGAGGCATGTGAGTGGCCCCAACTTTATCAGCAAGATCTGGACTTTGCCACCACCTATCAGCTCTTGGGTACCACCACCTATCACATGGAGGATGGAATATTATTCTACTTGGGCCATCTATGTGTTCCTGCAGGCGAGCGTGCAAAGATGATTTGGGAAGCCCACTAGAGTTGGATGGCAAGACATTTTGATGTGGAGAAAACTGTGGCCATTCTATAGAAATATTTGTATTGGCCAAAAATTCGACAGGACATCAGCAAGTATATCGGATCTTGCATTTCCTATGTCATTGCAGAGCCAAACATCAAGAATAAAGGATTATACACCCCTCTTCCTTCTCCTAAGAAACCTTGGGAATCCATCTCAATGGATTACATGTATGGTCTTTCATCCACCAAGAAACACAATGATTGTGTATTTGTGGCAGTTGATCGGTTTTCGAAGATGGCCATCCTCACAGCCTGCAAGAATAACATCACAGCAGCAGATACTACCAATCTCTTCTTCGAACGAGTGTGGGTCCACTTTGGGATACCACAAACCATCATCTTCGACCAGGACATCAGGTTCCTCAACACATTTTGGTTGAGTCTCTAGTCACTATTAGACACCAAGCTCACTAAATCCATTGCTTTCCAACCCCAAACCGATGGCTAAACAGAGGTCATCAATAGTATGACTGTGCACATCCCGCACATGTACAACTCTAAGCATCTGCGTACTTGAGATGAGAGTCTCCCCTATGTCAACACAGTTACAACAAGTCTCTCCATAGCTCCATCGACCATATCCCATTTGAGGTGGGGCAAGGATTCCAACTCTTGGGTCTCATTGATGTTGCACTAACTCTTGCAACCACACAGATAGACTCTTCCCATGTTCATTATGAGACCGACAAAGCCACCAGATTCATTGAGAGGATACAACACATTCGTCAATAGGTCCATGAGATTTTGCAGAAAGCCAATGTTAAGTACAAGCATCACCATGAACAACACAGGGTACCGCACCAATTTCAGGTGGGAGACAAGGTCTGGCTACATTTGCAGAAAGAGTGTCTTACAGGGCCCCATCAGAATCTCCTACCACTTCGTTATGGGCCTTACACTATCACCAAGGTTGTGGGTAGCAATGTTTTTGAGATCAACTTTCCACCTTTTCTTGTCTTGCACCCCGTGTTCAATGTGGACCTCCTTTATCCATATTTTCCACCATTATTGAACACCTCCAAGATCACAGAAAAGATGACACCCACAGATCTCAACCCTGACTGCATGGAAAAGGAATCCACTAATCATATAGTGAACACACAGGTCAAGGGTACTCATCAACAAAGGATCCATATTTATTAGGTTGTCAAGGCAGGGCAGCTCCTACATAAAGGCAAGTGGCTCCCCCGGGGCCAAATTCAACAGAAGTTTCCTCAGCTGATGGGGGAACTCAATGCAATGGAGATCATTGCTTCCTAAGGGGGGAGGACTGATCCAGGTGGATATTGGTGGCCACCCACCTATTCCAACTGGCTCCTTGGGACAGTTTTTTCGTTCATCATGTTCTTTTGTACTTCTTTGTAATTGTGGGTTCTACACTTTTGGGGCTCATTGAATCCTTACACATCTTCTAGGTGGATACTGGTGGCCTCCCACCTAATCCAATTGGATTATTTTGTATGTTTTCATGTCAACACATCTTTTTGTACTTCCAGGGCCGTTTTGGGGCCCTAAACAATGTTTTTTTGGCTCGCCACAGTCAAACTGTAGACGAAGTTAGAGTTTGACGATGTAATGTGTAGCTCTCATTAACACCTTTCCAACGGGCTATCACGCACCTAAAATGGATTCGTATGCAAAAGTTACGACCACGAGAAGTTGATGTACCAACTTACCCAAAGGGGCCCACATAACTTTTGGTGTTTCACCTCCTAGGGTTAGGTTTTTGGATGTCTATGGTTTTTTCATTCATGCATAATGTTAAAAATGCCTTTGAAGCCTCATTGTAATCATTCTTCTTAGACTAGTGCGCATAGCAGCCACATCTCTTCTCAAAGATAGCTACCACCATTCGAGCAAGTTGTTTCGGTTCTACAATTTTATAGTTTCAGCCTATTTCATTTATTTAATAGAAGATATCATTCATTGGATATCTGTGTTGTTCTCCATATCTTTGTGTTTCTTGTATTCAGTATGTTAATCGGTTCATTCCGCTCCTAAATCTGGATCATTGGTGTATTTGGTGTTTTCATTGTGGAGCAGGCTCAACACTTTCAGTAATCTTCTGGTATTTGTTAAACAATACAGGTAAGTACCCTGAAACATAATCTCACTTAATGTCATAACTAAATTATCCTTTTAAAAAAGGTTAATGTATTAAAGCTTGAAAACTATTAAGGTATATTCATTCCATGTTAGAACTAAAACATGTAATAATTATTTCAATTATTAGTATTAATATGCCTTGATTCATTATTATCAAACATTATTATTATTCCAATGAAATGACGGTAAAAACAATTAATGTCTTGAATCTAGTGTTATAGGATAAATTGATATATGCGGACATTAACAGATCTCCCTAGATCCACCTAGATCTAGAACAAAACAGGACAGGACATGACGCTTTCCCTAAGTTACAATCATTGAATTTGTCATTGAAGAAGGAATAAGTGACGTACCTTTAGATATCGCTTCCTTATGTCTTTTTTGTCCCCTTTGCTTTGGTAGCCTTGTGATATCATATCTACAACGACACAAATCGACCAAGGTGAAAGCAACAATAATACATTCAATGAAGACTTAAACATGTGATCAAGGAGTCATGTAATAAAATAAGAGTGATTTTATGGGAAAGGGACATGCCACTGTATTATATTAAATGAAAGTAGAAGATACAACCAGATTGCCTTGATGTCGCAAGCTTCCTTTTGGTGGTCCTTCGTTCCAACATACACACTTGCTCCATGCTTGCATGAAGAAGATCCACCATGGCTTGATGGACAAATGGAGGCCTCAAGCATCAATTCAAATAGGATTCCTCACACAATTCTGAATCTATTCTTTCATCAATTCTCTATTCAATCTTACTTAACCTCTTCCTTGAGAAACCTTTCATTATATAGGAGAAGCAGAGATGGTTAAAGGGATGAGGATGATCCCACTAAATCTGAGAAGTCAGTTGGATGCCAACCATGTGAATGCCAACTCATTTTCTAGAAGATCCTCTTCTAGAACCTTCGTAACTTCTTCTCCCTTTTAAGCTTTGAAGTAGGTTCGCACCCTACTTATAGAGCAAATTGTGAACATCTCGCAATCCAAGTATAGAGTGGCCTGTGAGAATCAAGGTTTCTCGCACCCTACAATACATGTATCCTGCGAACGCATCTTAAAAATATGTTTTGTAGAAGAAGACAACAGTCACTTTTCTCAGGCAAAAGGTCCTTATGAGAGCATGAACACATAAATGTAGAGACATCACCAGAGTGACCAAAATAATGTGCAACAAAATGCCCCCCAAAGTATGAGGCTGGAACTCGTGACAGCCAAAATACTTTGTAAAATGTGTGTGTGTGAAACCAGGATCGCACCTAATCAGAAACCCACAAACAATCAAGCATCTACAGAATATAATACTAGCTCCGAGGTAGGCAATCCCATGCTCAGACCACAAATGAATGGAATCACAAATGTAGGCCATGGCCACCAATCATACATCGTGGATCCATGTCACTAAAATGCTACATAGCCACCAGGAATACATTGTGGATCTATGTTAGAAGACTCGGATTAGGACATAGCCACGTGGCATACAAAGTGGATCTATGTGTCGATACAAATCATAAATACTCCATCGCAACCTGGACCAAAAAGATGAGACCCAGGGTCTTCAATCCCGTCGTATGAAAGTACAAATCTAGCCATGTGATTACATGTGTCGAAGTCAAACATGGTAGAAACCACTTGATTACTGGTCATTGATGAAAACCATTAACAAGTGCAAGGGAAATCACCATTGATGTCAATGACTCCCAAGGTACCTGAGTACAATCCGAACGAATGTGAATAAATGAGTCGAAGTCTAACACTCGGCGGAATCTCTCGATCAAGGACCAATGATGTGAATCCACTTTCAAAATCGAAGAGGCATGCCATTAAGGCATCCAGGTTCTAAGGTACTAAATGATTTCTAAGTCTTATTCCCGGATAATGAGTTGGAGTCGACGGAAAAAGACTCGTCATGGGAGGGCCTTGATGTATCCCCCATCAATGCCACGAAATAAGTAACAGATTTTTAGGGTAAGTCAAAGTATGAATATGATTTGAAATGGACACAGGGAAGGCCAACACAGTAAGAATTGACAACTGCAGAGGGCCGACTCAATGGAGGGCTTGTTTGGACTTCTCTTGAACATATGAACAACACGACAATGGTCTTGGAAACATTGACTCAAAGATGACTCAAGATATGACCTTGTAGCAAGTCATACGAGAGACAAATGGATTTCCCAACCCGGATTCAAATGACGAACAGGGGGTGTCATGTTCAAGAACGATGCTTACTGCCACTAATACAAATACGAAGGCATATCCCTTTCCCAAAATTTCCCCCACCATTTCTGGTGAGTACCTCTTTATTTTTACACAAGCTTGAGGAGGATAACATATGCTTTTCGATGTAAGCTCATCCTTTGAACAAGTCCCTCGGAGTACATTTAACGAACCCTAGGAAGGAGTGGTTCGGTCCCATATGGGCCTTTCGATGTTTGTTTAACGAGTCCAAAGAAAAAAAAATCAAGGGTTTTTCATGTTTAGAGACACTGAAAAACACTTAAAGAGAACTCTCTCAGTTCCTTTTTCATAAAGTAGCCTGATGAGACCAAAAAAGAGATAAACTATCGCTCAATGGACGTTTTCTTCAAATACTTTAATGAGCATGAAAAGAACAAGATCGCTCGGCAATATTTTCATGTTTAGATAGTCTGAAAATAGCTTAAAGGGAACTCCAGAGGGTTCCTTTTTCATATAACCTTTACGACTCCGAAAAAGTGATAAACATTTACTTGGTTATATTCTCATTGATTTACGAGCATGACAAAGAACAAAGACTAAGCTCGGTAACTTATTCTCATGTATTTACGAGCATGAGAAAGAACAAAGACTAAGCTCGGGATTGTTTTCATTTTTACGCAAGCTTTAAAACAAAACAAAATTATGCTTGGGATAGATTTATTTTTTACACAAGCTTAAAACTAAACAAAACTATGCTTGGACCTGGTTTCATTTTTACACGAGCTTGAACCAAAGTAAAAACTATGCTTGCGACTTCCCATCTCATGGTCGGTACTTAACCCCCAACTTAAGAAACTAGTGGCTCTACTTCAGCATGAAGTCCAAAGACTGAAAGTATTGGCCCCCAAGCTTCGTTTCGTCCAACGGCACAGGTGGATGAAATGAAACTTCAAATTCTAGACGAAGGACTTGACTCAAAAAGAGAGGGGGAAAACTATTTCATTTTTTAATGAGCTTGACACAGGAGAAGAACTATGCTCGTGACTCTAGGTATAATCCCCAGACCACTATTTCATTTTTTAATGAGCTTGACATGGAAACGAGAACTATGCTCATAACCTATGTTTCATTTTTTAATGAGCTTGAAATCAGAAAATCAAGCTCAAATACCTTTGTTTCATTTTTTAACGAGGTTGCCTCAGAGACGCAAAAACTATCCTCGACTCTCTTCTTGATCATGGATTCCAAGAGGACAATGCTCCAGAAGGACACCATGTCAAGCGACAAAACTCAGTCATGGCTTCCAAGAGGTCTTCACTGGAAGGCAGAAACACACTTTGGAAGGACACCATGTCGAGGGTTGCGACAGGAGTAAAGAGATCAGGCTCTAACAACCCTATCGAAGAGATCACCATGTCAACTACTGGATCTAAGTCATCAAAAGTTGAAGCCATGGGCGACAACGCTACATAATTGACCTATGGCGGGGGAAATACCGTATGCATATAAGAACCATTTAGGGAAGCAATCCAGTTGGGGTCAACGAATGAAAGTTGATCAACAGTCACAACTCGTCCATCGTGAAGGAAAGATATCACATGAAAAAGAGTAGACACAATAGCTTTAATTGCATAGACATAGTCTCTCCCAAGGAGAAAAGTGAAATCTAAGGGGTCTTGGACAACCATGACATCAATAAAGACATTTTTCCCTCCCAAATTTACAGGAAACTGAGGAAGGGTCCCTAAAGGTTTACTGGGTCTTCTGTTAAAATCTAACAGATTATGCATAACCGGCACAAGCTGAGGAAAACCCAAAGCTTGCCAAGAAAAAGAGGACAAAATACTAACAGACGCACCTTCATCTATCAGTGTCTGAGGAATGTCTCAAACACAAACCTGTACTGAAATCTGGAAAGGAATGTTAGAGGGAAGACGAGGTCTAGTTAGCACACCCCAATCAAAACGGATGGCCTCGTTACTTGGAGGAGGTCCCGCGGGAGAAGGAGGAATGTCCCCCAGCACGGTAGATTTTGTATCAATGAGAAAAATGTGGGTAGTATCGGGTTTACTCTCTAGTGGGAGAGTAGGATCGACCGATAACGAGATCATATTGGCCACTTGAGTTTCATTCTCTAAGGGGAGAATGGGGTCGACGGGTGGAAACGGATCGACCACTTGGGTTTCACTCTCTAACGGGAGAGTAGGATTGACAGAGGAAGGGATTGGATCAACCACTTGGGTTTCACTCTCTGGAGGGAGAGTAGGGTAAACCAAAGATGGGATCGGATCAACCACTATGTCATCTGGTTCAACTAAGGACGTGACCAGATTGATGAAATGATCAACCAGATTAAACGACGAAGGGACCAGATTAATCGTTCCATCAACTATAGGTGCATCAATAGAAAGATTACGATAAGCGGTTGGGAGTTGCGGCTGTGAAACAGTCATGTCTTCCAGGAATTTCGAGGCTTCGTCCATATGAGGGAAAAGGTGAGTTAGATGACTCCCTTGGCATAACATACACGGGAACTTGACTCTACTTTTCTTCTTCCCAACAGTATCGTGACTAGTTGACAGGAGGTCATCAGCATGTTGTTCAGAGGCTGACGACATGGGTTGGTCAGGGTGTGTAGACCATACTTCTATAACCTTGGATAGACCAGGGAAATCCTTAAGAATATGGTTACCCTTACAAAGCCTGCAATGGTACCTGGGCTTACGAGTTGTTTGGGTGATCTTGACATCATCAACACTCCCAGCACAATTAACAATAACTAGTTGTTTTCCAACATGTTTGACAGTGGTTGGAGGTTTTGACCCTCGTTTATCTTTCTTCTTCTTAATATTTCTTTTATTCTTCTTCTTATTCACCGGGTTACTAGCTTCAGAACTTTCACTCGATGAAGAAGATGAAACAGAAGGTGACCTTGCAAGCGAATAAGGCCAAGAAGACCTTACTGGTGAAGAAGGTGAAGGATCAACATGAGGTTGATGCTCTTGGGGGGAAGTGCTTGTGACTGAAGCACTAACTACATTCGGGATTACCTGAGTGGAAAACAACTATATCGGTAATCCAATTGTGAGACCTGGAAGGCTCAAAGTAGCAATATGAGGAGGACCAATGTTTCTGTAAGAAGGAAAAACAAAAGGTTCCCCTGGAAAAGGAGTTCCTTCATTGGTCATTCTGGGAACTGACGTCATAAAAATAAAGATCCAATCTAGATTCCACTAGGGAAAACAAACAACACACGTTAAAAATCTAGTAAGCAAACAAGCAAACAAAACCTTCTCACAATAAGCACACTAGTTGGTGGTGAAATCCAACGTTGTGGGAACAAAGTAAGAAGGGGATGAGATAGAGCGGGTGGAAAAGTTACGTTGACGACCAACTTAACAGACTTACGCCTTGGTGCAAGCTCCCACACATAATCGTGGGTATACCCTCCAAGGAGCCCGAGTGAGTTTGGCCAATGTCGATTCCAGGTACCGTGAAGACTTGCCCCTCCATGGTCACCTTGTGTAAAGAACCTAGAGAGATAGGCCACTAAGGTTACCAATTACTACAATGATGCCTAGGGAAACATTTGACAGTCTGATCCACGCGCAAAGGCAGGGCATCTAGACCGAAATCAACTCGAAAGGCTTCCACTCATAATTGTGGGTATACCTTCAAGTGACCCCCATAATACGCGCAATCTCTACACCAAGACCAATAAAGCAAGGTGAGTAACTCTACCAGTCTTAATGTGACCTCGTGATTGACCCTTGTGTGAGAAGGGATTCCCAGGACAAAATGTAGTAAGTGGATTTAACTCTCCCTATCACAAGATACTATGTTTGTTTGCAGCTTTGGAAATTTATCTTTCACACCTATTCCAAAGCCCTACAACTAATCTAATGTAGGTTTGCTACCAAAAAATAATCAAAATGTCTAATCAATTTTTATAAGCACTTTATTTTTAAGGTTGTTGTTACTCAAAAGGAATATGGCGTGAACAATATGGTGTTTTGACCGACTCGAAAGTTATGCAAAGAGATGAAGATGCAATCTTTTCATTTCGATGAAAGCTATACTACAAGAAGGAGAAAACATTTATCATTCCCATATGCACGATGTCCCAAAATTTTAAAACTCATCAATATCAATATCTTCAAGAAATGATTCAAATAGACTATATACCAATACACGATTCATGGCCCCACAGCCATGACGGGGAAAAAAATTCAGAATTTAAAACCAAAAAATGTCAAAAATCATGCAATTTCGCTACTTCAAGTGCAAGGATGCCCCCAATCTAATATAAAGCAGAAATTAAATCTTTTTGTTTCAAAAAATCCACTAAAAGCAATAATGAACTTTCTTAAAAGAAAGAAACCCAAACTAAAATTTTTCTTTTGAAGCGAACTATTCGGAAGAAATATGATCTTTCCCTAAACAATTATAAAGAAAACACACCCTTTGTAATTGAAAGACACTCAAAGCAAGAGACTAATCCTTCAAAACCAAACAAAGAAAAGATGGCTAAAAGCAACTCAAAGAATGTCAAGCAGACTGTAAACATATCAATATAGGCTCCAAAAATTCAATCCAGCTGATCAAAGCAAAATTGGGCATCAAAAGATAACAAGACCCAATCCAAAAAAAATTACAAACAAGTTCGTAGCCTAGTAGTGGGGTGCAGTGTGAAAATCAGGTATTTTCGCAGTCTAGACACAGGTAGGGTGCAAACAGGTCGCACTGGTTTAAACAATGGGGTGGGAAAATCAAGGGTTTTCGCAGGCTCCAGAGAGGTACAGTGCGAGATTGTTTGTAATCAAAGAGATTTTGGAAAAAGGACAAAAAAACTAAGTGAACTTTCAGATCCAAAGAGTCTGGATGGATCTCCCACGGACTCAGAGACCAGAAATCAAGCAATCAAAGCAAGGGAAACTAGACTAACTAGGAAACAATTTATTCCCCAGTGGAGTCGCTAATTTTGTTATAGGATAAATCAGTATATGTGGACATTAACAGATCTCCCTAGATCCACCTAGATCTAGAACAAATCAGGACAGGACATGACGCTTTCCCTAAGTTACAATCATTGAATTTGTCATTGAAGAAGGAATAAGTGACGTACCTTTAGATATCACTTCCTTATGTCATTGTTGTCCCTGCTTCGCTTTGGTAGCCTTGTGATATCAAATCTACAATGACACAAATCAACCAAGGTGAAAGCAACAATAATACATTCAATGAAGACTTAAACATGTGATCAAGGAGTCATGTAATAAAATAAGAGTGATTTTATGGGAAAGCAGCATGCCACTGTATTATATTAAATAAAAGTAGAAGATACAACCAGATTTCCTTGATGTCATAAGCTTCATTTCGGTGGTCCTTTGTTCCAACACACACACTTGCTCCACACTTGCATGAAGAAGATCCACTATGGCTTGATGGACAAATGGAGGCCTCAAGCATCAATTCAAATAGGATTCCTCACACAATTATGAATCTATTCTTTCATCAATTCTCTATTCAATCTTACTTCACCTCTTCCTTGAGAAACCTTTCATTATATAGGAGAAGGAGAGATGGTTAAAGGGATGAGGATGATCCCACTAAATCTGAGAAGTCAGTAGGATGCCAACAATGTGAATGCCAACTCATTTTCTAGAAGATCCTCTTCTAGAACCTTCGTAACTTCTTCTCCCTTTTAATCTTTGAAGCAGGTTCGCACCCTACTTATAGAGCAAACTGTGAACATCTCGCAATACAAGTATAGAGTGGCCTGGGAGAATCAAGGTTCCTCGCACCCTATAATACATGTAGCCTGCGAACTCATCTTAAAAATATGTTTTGTAGAAGAAGACAACAATCACTTTTCTCAGGAAAAAGGTCCTTATGAGAGCCTAAACACATAACTGTAGAGACATCACCAGAGTGACCAAAATAATGTGTAACATCTAGGTAATAGAAAGAACTAAGAACATGGTTTATGCAAGTAAGGCAATCCACTGTGGAAATAATGAGAGGTCAAATTCAATAAAACATTAGACGTGAAAAAATCAAAGTAATGCAAGATCACAATGAAGAAGCTTTTGCAAATACAGTGACAAATCAAGGACAAGGCAATGTGGGCCTACTACCATTCAAGAGGATGATTATTTATTTATTATTAGATCTCAATATTTTAACCCTCGAAATCCCTTTAAGGGAGCCTAGGGAAAATATCCAATTATTAAAGGGATCATTTATTAAATGAAAACCATGTAATAATTGATGGGTCGCATAAATGTCATCTTTTTACATCCTTTTTTCCCTTTTCCTAATCCATTTTCACTTACCTGGCCCAAATTGTTTTCCATTGCATTTCCTTAGTGTTTCGTATGAATTATGGTTAAAATTATAGAAATAACATAGTTTCCATTTATCTTTGAAAAAATATGGGTTAGTATGTTGATTGTTGCAGAACCAGTTGTCATTGTTGTTACTCCTACAATCGAAAATCTACAAAGTGGGTACTTGAGATTTTTAATTTGAGGCATCATCGTGTCAACATAAGTCTATCCTCAAAATATTTCAACAACCCAAATCGTACGTTTTAATAAATCGGCATTTTATCAATTGCTACAACACCAACAACAATTGTTGCAATACCAATGCAGTCATTGCAACACCCACGCAAGTGTTGCAACACAGGAACTTTGTGTGCCTTTGTTGCAACACCTAACAATAGTTGTTGCAATATCAACATTGTTGCTAATCCACGGACGGTAGTATGGCTCCACGGAAATCAATCGTCAACCACCACTGACCATGGAAAATAAAATTTATATGGTTTGATTATGAATAATAGATTTTCCATGTGCATAAGTCCATTTTTCTACAATTTCATATTTTTTTATTTAATATGGGTAGCTGCAATTTATTTGTCGGCTATCTCGAATTATGATTTTAATAGATTGAAGACAAAGGAAGCAATTTGTTGGTGGATATGGGTGCATATTTGATTTTCCACATCAGATTTGAAGATCTCCATGGAATATATTATGGATCTAAGAAGTCAAACATCATTAAAGGCCATTTGGGATGTGTTTTGACCAAGTTATTATAACCTACATCTCCAATTCCGAATTTGAATTCAAAGGAATCCTAAATTCAAGAGGAGTTAGCAAGAATATTGGAATTCTTAGACAAGTTGTTAGGAATGATCTTAGAATTATGTATCTATTAGCAAATTATTAGAAAACCACATAAGAAACTTGTGGATCTCATTTATTATTTTCTAATTGTTAGTAAACCATATGAGAAACTAGTGGATCTCATTTATTATTTGTTTCAAACAAATTTATGTATAAATGAGAGTTCCTTCTCCATTATACAAGGAGGAATCTTGGAGCACAAGTCCAATTTATGATGGAATAAAAGTATATTTTCTAAATTTTCATTTAGATTTTGGTTTTACAGTTTCTACAATATGTGATTAGAATTAATTTATTTGTAATGCAGATTAGTTGTAGATCAATTAATTTAATTAATTTATGTTGCACATGCAGTGAGTCTTGATATAAAATAATATCAATCTATGGAGGCAAGGCCCACTCCAATAGAACGGAGTGTTGCAAAGTGTTGTAGGAAGTTTTCTTTAATTTTTGGTTGTGTAATTTAATTATGCAATTAGTCATTCATGAAGCATTTATTCAATTGTTTCCACAATTAATTTCTTGGTGTGAAATTCAATTCACTCATGCAATTAATCATTTGTGTTGGATTGTATTTGTTTATGCAATTGATCATTCATATGGGATTGCGGATTGGGTTTGCACTCTTTAATTCTTTTTGTTTGAATAAATGTGATGAATGTAATGGTTATATTTGTTGGTCTGAGTAATGAAAATGATCATCTTGGAAAGGATTAGTTTAGTTGGTTGGTTGGATTTGTTAATTAGTATAGCTAGAATTTCAATTACATTCAAACCAGGGTCACAACACTAAGTTCTTATAGGCCAGCTAAATTAGTTTAGTTGCAATTTCAATTACATTCAATCGGGGTCATAGCCCTAAGGGATTCCAAGCTGGTTGAATTAAATTAGTTTACTTTTGTTTCTTGTGATTTCAATTATATTTAATCGGGATCACAGCCATAAGGGCTTCTAAATCAGTTGAATTAGCTTGGTTTACTTTCTTTTCAGCATGTGTGTATTTTATTTCATGTGGTTTATATAACCTTTCCAAAATTTGTGAACTGTCTATACTCTGCCTATAAAAGTAATCATTGATACTACAACTACATAACAAACTAGTGGAAGCAGAGAATCTTGTTGGCACCACAAGTTTTGGGTTAATCTCGCACACACACAAATGAATTTGTGCGTGCCCATTCTAGTTTTGTGTGCACACAAGCAGTTGCGCAAGGATTGACAAGAAATGTGCACCGGACCAAGTTTTGATATTGCGCACCAAGCCCAAGGTCTACAAAATGCATGTCAATCCAAGTTTTGAATGTGCACTAGAAATCAAGAAGACACGCACTGAAATAAAGAAAGGGATCATTGAGAAATATCCCCAAATGATTATTGTCAGCAGCATGAGGGAACGTGGAGCAAACAAAAGATGAGTTGGTGAGGCAGTTAAGACTTCCCCAATTATATAAAGGATACGTGGAATGTAGGCAGATGGCAGAACCATGTGATATTTTTAGTTAGTAGAGCAAGTGGAGTAGAAGAGAGAGAGAGAGAGAGAGAGAGAGAGAGAGAAGGCTATAAAAGAAAAAAAGGATGAAAAAGAAGAGGTTGTTGTTGTAGTTATTGATTGTGTCAAGTTGATTCATTAAGTCACTATGGTTGTCCATTGTTTAAGAGCTCGCTCTGATTTTTTGTAGTATTGTAATGATGAAACGGTTTCGACTGTAAGTCTGAGTCTTTCATAAGTCTAAGGTCTGAAAGGATGTGTGTGGTGCAATGTATTGTAAATAAGGGGAATTATCTAAAGAAGACATGAGACTCTAATATTGTTGTCAATTATGTTGTGCTTAATGTATTCATGTGTTTAATGGAATGGAAATAATAATAAAGTTTCAGTGATTCTAATCTATCATGTGTTGCTTGTGTGGAAATTGGATATGTGTGTGTATTGTTTTA
>ML805712.1:127059-149202 GCA_009831015.1 Picea engelmannii
ACACAAAATCTCAAAAGAAGATGGACTTACCCCCACTTTGAACCACCCCCCTTACGCATTTGTAATCAAGAAGAAATAATAGCAGATAGTGAGGTGATTGGAATAGGAGAAGAAGTATAAGAAAGAGATAGAGGAGAAGAGATGAGTGAAGAAGAAGGCAAATTCAATGCTACTTCACAAAAGGAATAGCGGCATTGAGAGCTCCGACAACCAGCAATCATATTGGAGGAGTTAGTTCGAGGTTGAAGATGGTGAATTGGGATAACACCCTGAGGTTACTTGTATTCCATGGAACATGTAAGGATTGTGCAGAACAACATTGGTTCATGTGTGAATCAATATGGTCTATGAATAGGATTATAAACAAAGCAACAAAGATTGTGCAGTTGGAAACCATGTTAAGGGACAGAGCCTTGATGGGGTACCAGTACAAGGTCATTGCATCGACAAGAAAACCGAGGTCCCTGATGGATATCAAGCGAGATATACTTAAGTAATTTCAAAATCCTAAGTTATAATCTCAGTGTATTACTGAAATCAAGGAGATCAAGTAGAAACAAGGAGAAACCATGTGGGACTACGATCAACAATTCAAAATTTTATTGGATAGGCAAATATTCCAAATCTAGGACGTACAGCATAGAGAGTGGTTTATTGCGGGGTTAATCCCCCATATTCGAGTCTCGCTCACCCAATAGAAGGTGATGACTCAAGTATAAGCCATGGAAATTTCCATGTGTTTGAAGGTTACGCCAAGAGGGGAAAAGACATTGGCAAGATTGGCGTAGGTGTAGTCACAATTCTCCAATTTGACAATGAAATTGCAAGACATGGAGAAGGTAAGGGTCACGTGCGAGCATGTATGGTGTACCACATGTCGATATGATGGGAATCCTATGGATTAGTGTCATGTACTTGGTAACTATGTGGCGATAGAAGCACCGAGTCCATTTCCAACTAGGTCTCAAGCAAAGTGGTGTGAGATCTACAGATAGTGGGGTCATATACCACCCCACTGCCCAACTTTGGAGAATTATCAAAATACACACCACACTTCCTTCTGTCAATTTTGTAAGTACGTGGTTTTATCACTGAGATTCACCCTCATATTGCTAGAGGATAATCCCAACACCCATCAAATAGGTTTGTAAATGTAGATTTATGATAGAATGTCAAATGGACAAAACTCAACATAGCAATGTTCCAACACATAAATTCTAGGCCAAAATGCATAAGCAAATGGGGTTTTGGTTAACTTCAGTCAGTGGTTTAAAGATAAATGTGAGTAGATGGAAGACTTAGTGAGGAATATGAATAGGTATTCTATAATCATCAGGACTTCTAGCAGATAGGTGAAGAAAAATCTCAAACATGAGAACTTCTTGATCTAAACCTTAAAACATTGGTAACATTTAAAACAACATCATAATCAAACATACATTATAACATAGCTATAACATCTCATAAGAATCATTCGAAATGAGAAACCAGAGTAAGAAAGAAGCAAGATAATGAAAGGATGTTGACTTCTAGTAATCAAAATGTCTAAGATCTCATACATAAAACCAGAGTATGGCTCTATTTTATCAAAACATTACAACAGGGAGTCTATGCTCAACCATTCGAACCTAAAAATATCATTCTCCTACTGTATATATAGTTTAAACAGTAAGTAACAGCATGAAGTGTGAGTTGGACTCTCTAACCTAGGATTCTCCCACTAAAAACTGCCAATCTAACATCTGTACAAGTGGAGATAACAGATTGCTAGAAACATCAAACATGTTGGAAACAACTCTAACAATCTAATCATGGCATAATTTGTTGTTCCTTGGGTGCATCTCTATCAATGCCATGTGTCCACCAGCTCCCACTTTCCTCCAAGACTTTGTGTTGATCTCCATCTACCACCTAGTGACCATTGATTCCCTCAAAATCCATCAAAGCTAGAAAGGGAAACGAATCCAGAAATGTTGATTGTATCAACCAATTCATAGTCATTTTCATAGCGCATTCGATAGCAGATTTTGTAGCGCCCTCCTGCGTAAACTGTTCTGCAGCGGATTCCATATCAAACTGCCATTTTGTGTCTGGATAGGTGATTTCATAGCGGATTTCGTAGCGATTGTGCAGCTTTATTGTGAAAACAATTTCGCGGCACTTTATGTAGAGAATATGCAATTTTGTCTGTGAGGATGATTTTGTAGCCCCAGACGCTACAAAATGCTCTGTAATTTTCTGTGCAATGTAATTTGAGCCCAAAAAACCCAAAAAATCTTAGCAGAAGGTGTATAAGCCTGTAGATGCCTCCAATAGGGTATAATTATGACACTTCCCTCCAAACTTCAAAATGCAAAAGATGATTCATCATCAAAAATGGGGTTTTCCATCCTTTCCACTTCATCTCCTTAATCTGGCACTTATCCTTGTTGCAGCTTGAGCTAGTACATTGAGATTTATTTGGGCTAGATCATCCTTGGATGGCTGCAACTCCTCTTTAAGCTTTTTGTTCTGAGACTACAAGTCTGTGTTCTTCTTGTACAATTTTGTAAGTTTCCTATGAAGGGGCATAAATATTCTTGTTGTGAACTAAGATAGCTCAAGAGTTTCCTTATACATATCCATGAGCTCACTCATTTTTCTCCTCTCATCCAATCCTTCTCCCTTCAAGTGGGAAATTTCCTTTCTTGAATCTCTGAGTTGTCTGATCAATCTTTTGAAGGTGGGGTTATCAGAGGGAGTGGTGAAGCTTATGATTTCAACAGGATTCCCAACATTTTCATTTTACCCTTATCGTTCTTCTAGACATGAGCTTTGGCTATGAATTCTACTTCAGCATCTTCCTTATGGGTTAATGATCTGGTGAAGGGCCTCCTAGCTCTAGTCTCAACTGCTTCAGTGGGTGAAGGAAAGTGTAACTTTCTCCCCTTTTTGGTTGTGGTTTTGGCTGAGGGAACTTTTCGAGTTCAAGTGTAGGTTGAGGTGAAAGTTCCCTTTGTGGAGAGTGATAGGATCCCCTTTCTTCTTCTTCAAATTCTTTAGGAACCTATTTATCTTTGGCAATGTATTTTCCCTTTCTCTTTTTTCTTGTTTCTGTGTGGACAACACTACCAGTTGGCAAATGGCTCTGCACCTTGGATTGAGGGGTAGGGGCTACATCTAGTTGCAGATTGGCAAAGTCAGTGAATTGCTCCCAAACTATGTTTATTTTCTTCAATTCCTCCATTACAAGCATCCTGATCAGCCCTGACTGGAAAACACTAGTGTCCACAGCCTTGGACTTGACTTGGACCCTATTATCCATTTTTCCCATACTCCTAAACAGATAGAAAGGGATGGTCATTAAGTCCTTGCCCATGAAGTGTAGAAAAAGCCTAATGTGATAATGGTATATCATATTGAATCTTCCCTCACAGGTAAAATATCTTTGGATGAATTTCAACATATTGTCAAAACCCTTAACCAAGTGGATCCTAGGCACTCCCTTAGACAAATTATCTCCCTGATGTTATGGTTTGAGGAAACATTTAGAAAAGGATGCATTAAGAGTCATAAATTTGAACCACCATTCACTAGTGTTGGGTATCTCATTGGTTTCTACAATGGTGACCTTGGATACTTCTAGTTCAAGTATTCCCACCTTGGTCTTAGTGCCATCAAATTTTAAGGCAAACTCTTTGGCTACCTCAGGGTGTCCCCTCTGCATATTCTGACAAAAATTTAGGTAGCCAACCCTCTGGAAGACCTCTCTGATCATAGGTTCAGCATCAAACAAGTTCATATCAGAAGGCTCAGTCCTGACTACACTCCCACCCTTATGAGACTTCTTCTGTAGAGGTGTATCCATTTGATAGAAATAGGAGACCAAACACTACAATGTTATGATAGGTATGGGAAGCCAAGCAAGGACAGAAGTCTTTAGGGTTTGAATGGTGGTCTTTATAAAGGCTTCAGGGTTTTCCTTCAATTGACTTCTAAACTATTGAGAGAACAATTTGATGGCTTAGAAAAGGAAGAAAATCCCTTCAGAGAAAAGATATGCAAGGTGGCAACATTGTCAAGGTTTTAAGCTAACATTAAACCACCATGCAGGGTCATCATCATTTTAAAAGCAAAGGCTCCTAAAGTCTTCAATGTAAACAGACTTTGAAGTCAAAATATTAAATGACACTATAAAGGAAAAGATTTGATGCTAGCTATGTGAGTAGAGATGATGATATTGGGTTGATACATAGTTTTCAGTGTTGGAACAGAGGATCTGTAGCGCAATTTCATAGTGGTTTCTATAGCGTAGACAGCAAGGGCCAAGAAATAAATGGGCATGATGGCTCTGATAGCAAAGTTTATTCAATTTCATTCAAGAAGGTTGAAAATATTGTAGATGGATAAGAATTATGTGATAGTAGAGGTAAAGGGGCTGCTAGGTAAAGGAGACCACAATTTGTAGTGCCAAGTGCTACAAA
This sequence comes from Picea engelmannii, assembly GCA_009831015.1. Classification (NCBI taxonomy): domain Eukaryota; kingdom Viridiplantae; phylum Streptophyta; class Pinopsida; order Pinales; family Pinaceae; genus Picea; species Picea engelmannii. The sequence goes on from ML805712.1 coordinate 131,523, forward strand.
AATTTAGTACAACCTTAGATGACCTTCAACAGAGCTCAGATGCCTCAAGGAGTACCTGGACACCGTAGATTGACTATAGATGAGCTTCAAAAAGCATGAAGTTGCCTGCAACCATCCCAATCTTCAATTCACTTCTGTCAGTTGGTCTGTAGCATAATCTGTAGCGTTGTTTGGACTAGGAGTTTCTGCAGTTGAGCTAGGAGAAAAATTCAAACTTTGATAAACAATTAGAAAGATTTAATGACCAAATCATGATTATTCCCCTTTAAAAACATGGATGCTGAAAACAATGAGATGACATGACATCATATTCATAAATGCAATGATGATAAAGAGGAAGGGTTTACAAAATATGTGCTACGAAAACTCTTGATGAGTTGGCACCGTACTAGAAGGGATTTGATTTGACTCCCTAATGGGTAAAGGGATAGAGTGGAGAGGTTCAAGCGTATAAATGGAGGTAGTGACATGTCAGGTTGGTGGTGTCATGGGGATGATAGTGATAGTTTGTCAAATCATGTGATGAACCAAGGGTATAAACCACAGGTGTGGGTCAAATGGATGGGCCAACCTCCCATATTTCATTTATTTTGAGTTAACCTAAGAAAACCATAAGAATAAAATTAAAAACAAACTTAAAAATAATAAAGGATAAAAAATTGAAAACCTAAGGAGAGATTTGACCCATTACAACTTCATGTGATAACACATGGGACATGATTTCAATAATTGTCGGTCACTCTAACTAATGGAAGATAATACCTGTGATGCATTCCATGTACAAGAAGGATAGAAGGGTGGTGATTGTGGCGGTGCTGAGAGAGGTGAATACCAAGTAGGTTCTATAGGAGGACATGGGTGTGGTCGTGGATGAGGATATGGAGGTGAGGGAGGTAGACCCCCCACTTGTTTCAATTATGGAGAGATTGTTCATGTATCAAGGTTTTTCACCAAACCACGCATGTTTTGTTCATATTGCTACAGTCTTGAGCATTTCATAGAGGACTATTCTAACTTACTAAATAAGTGAGAAGTAAAGAAGACGCACTGCAACATGGTGCATGCGGAGCTACGCAGAAATAAGAAGAAGGATGTGGAAGTTGATGTCCAGGTGATAAACCAAGGCAGAGCGAAGATAGGAAGAGACTTTGAGCAAGTTGAGATCTCGGTTAAAAATCCAAAGGGGAAGATCAAAAAGATAGCATGTCCCCTAAGTTTGATGCTTCCCAACAAAATTAATTTATGCATAACATGCAGAGATCCATAGAAGAAGAAGGTGCATGTGAAGAGTTGCAACGCGCGTCTCAAAGATCACTTAAGGAGGCTTGAATCTGTGAAGAAGTACAGTGAGTAACACGGAGGTCACTTTAGGAGGCTTGGATCCATGAAGAGGTATAATGGGTGACACGGAGGTTGCTCGAAGAGTCTCACACCTGGGAAGACTTGTAGTGTGTAACACAAATATCATTGGAGGATGACCGTATGTGTGAGGAGTTGCAGTGTGCAATGCAGAGGTTAATGGAAGAAGCATGTAGACAAGAATATTTTCAATGTGTCAAGAAAAGAGTGATTGAGGAAAAGTTCCTTGAGGAGTTGAACCATGCAACACGTGGCGAAGCATTGTGCGACTTGGGTCACGAAACAGGCATTGATGATCAAGTAAGTAATTTCTTACATTGTTGTTTAAGATTACTCAATGATAATAATGTTGGGAGGAAGTTAATACATATGTTAGCCACTTGTATGGGGAAGGAGCTATAAAATAGGACTATATCAGCTCCCCTCCTAGAAAGGAAGGTATTCCATGTCAACGAGTAGAAGTGCATTGGCAGAGAGTTCAAGATGGCAGTTGAGATTGGTGGGTATGGCATGGATGGAGTCACATTGGACCTGGGTTCCGACATGAACATTTTACCAAAGAAGTCCTAGGAGTTGATGGGAAACCTAAGTCTATTATGGTCACCCATCCAACTATGGTTGGAAAATCAGTACAAGATTTATCCTATCAGCCAACTGGAGAAATTTGAGGTGAATATATAAGGGGTAAAGATAAAGATTGACTTTGAGGTCATAGAAATTATGGATGACTCTAATCCATGCCCTACATTTCTTGGCATTGATTGGCTCTTTTCCAACAATGCAGTGTTGAATTTGAAGAAGAGGTAGATTCCATTTGAGACAAACATCCTATGCGTGATCACACCTCTAGATCCAAATGAAGGAGACAAGTACAATGAGCCATTGGATGAGGATGCGTGGAGATCTGTAATTAAAAACATCTATAAGATCACTGGATGCAGGGAAGACTATATCAATTCCAACGTAGATGGAGATTTAAGTTGGAGAAGAATCAAGTATTATGACACTAACTTTGAAGATGCCATGGAAATATGGAAAAACAAGTTGTATGAGGTCTCTACTCGCAGATGTGTGAAGATAACTAAAGCAGTGCTCTGGATCATATAAAAGTTATGTGATGCCCCGCGATTTGATGGAATAGGGTCAGTAGATTAATTCCTAATACAGATGGAGAAGGCCATCCCAACAGAATGGAGGATTCAGTCCATGGATTTCGTGGTTCAGGAGACACCTACGTGGTGGTGGGAGACACATCATGTGAATCTTCAGGAGTGGGTGCAGGTGGTTGAGCTGATAAAATTCGGGTTCCATCCAATTTTGGATTTCGAAATGGAAAACCAGTATGAGGGCATTGAAGATCCCCAGGAACACATTAGTTTTTGCAAATGGTGTTGGACCTCCAAGAATATTCCTTGAACCCAATGGCTCCATTAGTTCATTCATACAATGGAAATGGTGCCTAGGAGCTGGTATATTCAGGAGGAACTCAGAAGGAAGACAAGGGATTGGACCCATGTAATTTTAAAATTTTGTTCAACATTCTGCTTCACAATAGAAGATTTGACTCAAAGAGAGGCCCTCCTTCATATTAAGGATTTTATATTTAATCGGCAGCCAAAGGAAGTCACACCCAGGGTAGTATTCTCATATCATTGACCAGTAGCAAAAATGAAATAGGTTGTCCATTGTTGGAAGGTTGTTGTCAATAACATTGATGATGATGACCTGTAGGGAGTCCAGATCAAAGAATCTAAAGGTGAGCATGCAATGAAAGGAAAGGTAGTGGAGATGGATGCTTTGAACTACAATCATCCGATTAAGACCAAGAAACACAATATTGGCATGGAGGAAGTGCCCAAGATGGCCATAATTGGAGACTATTGGGATAAGAAGACTACTACTCAAGTTTTCGACCTACTTAAGGAATATGAGGACTTGTTTCCTCGTATCTTTTATGAATTGAAGGTAATTGCAAGATCATTGGGAGATATAAAAATTCAGCTCAAGTTAGATGCCAAACCAATCAAGAGAAGGCCTTATCTATTAAATCCCAAATATAAGGAAAAGGTGTGCAAAGAATTGGACTAGATGCTAGACGTTGGAATCATTTTCCATGTGGATAAGTCTGATTGGATCGGTCCTATGGTTGTGCAACCTAAGGAAACCAGTGATATTTGAATATGTGTAGATATTATAAGTCTCAATGTAGTATGTGCCCATGACTCTTTTCCTACCCCTTTCACAGATGAGGTACTGGAAAATGTTGGAGGTCGGGAAACCTAATCTTTTACAAATGGATTTTCAGGGTATCACTAGGTTTGGAGCATAGAGGAGACAATGGAATGGGGGTTTTTTTCATACATTGTGATGCCTTTTGGCTTAAAGAATGCCCCTGCATTATTTTCCTAGATAATGATCGTAGCCTTCAAGGAATTTATCCACAAGTTTCTTGAAGTTTATTTGCATGATTGGACAGTTTTCAATTTGTTGAAAGAACACATGTAATCCCTTTGGTTGATGTTGGATCGATGTTGCCAACTCCATATTTCATTAAATTTGAAGAAGTGCATCTTATGTACACCCTTTGTCACATAGTTGGGCCACATCCTGTGGAAGGATGGATTATCGGTGGATCAAGCTAAGATCGTTGCCATATTGGATATGGTGCCCCCCACTTTAGTCTATGAGTTATGTGTGACATTAGGTCATATAGGGTATTACTGGTGGTTTATTCATAATTATTCCAAAATTGTTGCCTTGTTGGAGAAGTTGTTGTGCAAGGATACTAAGTACAGTTGGACATGGGAATTCCAAGAAGCCTTGTATACTCTCAAAGAGACACTTGTCACAACATCGTTTTGTTTTTTCCTGATTGGTCTAAGATATTTCATGTCCATGTAGATGCCTTGTCCATCGCACTGGGTGTATTTCTTGCGCAACTGGGCGAAAGTAATATGGATCATCTGATATATTTTTCTAGTTTGTCTGATGCATAAAATAATTATACTACAACATAGTGCGAGGGCCTCGCCATGGTATATGCATTGCAGAAGTTTCACCATTACGTGCTAGGACCCCGTTCAAAATCTTTACAGACCACTCTACGACCAAATATTTGGTCCAAAATCCAGTATTAGGAGGAAGAATATGTCGTTGGTTGTTTCCCTTTGAAGAATTTGAATTTGAATTTGTTTCCAATTCCATAAAGTACGATGTGGGACGATATCATATGTCACGAATTGAGACTGGAGAAGATAGTCAAAGCCTAGATGATGAACTCCTATATGTGCAACTCATCTGTGTCAAAGCAATTCTTGATCAATTGGCCAAGATCATTGAATTCCTCATGTCAGGACATGCTCCACCAGGGTATACCCAAGCTCAACATTATCAACCGGTGACCCCTAGTGCATATTATCAATTGATTGTCGGGCAGTTGTATAAGTTGGAAGCATATGGCATCATGTGCTGGTGTGCATAAGAGAATGAACAGGATCCCATTCTATATGAATCACATGAGGGTCTTGCAGGAGGACACAATGCAAGTAAGGCTAAAGTGTGTGGGGATTTAGTGGCCCTCACTCTTTGTATATGCCAAGGACTATTGTAAACATTGCTATGTGTGTCAACAGATTGGAAAGCCTTGCTCAATAGATGATCTGCCTTTATTTCTAGTCACATCCTTGGAACCCTTTGGCAAGTGTGAAATTGATTTTGTGGGCTTGATCTCTCCCCCCGTGCAATGGACATGTGTGCGCTACATTATTATAGCCACTAAATATCTGATGAGATGGGTTGAGGCCAAGATATTCAAGAATTGCACAACAGATATGGCGATGCATTTCATCTTTGAAAATATAATTACCATATTCATTTTTTCACGGGTGTTGATGAGCTACCAGGGTTCGAATTTTCTAAATGACACCATTCAACAACTCATTCAGGAGTTCATGATCCATCACCAGAAACACACTCCCTATCATACTCAAGCTAATGATATGATTGAAGCTTTTAATAAAATTTTAGAGCATTGTTTAACCAAGGTTTGTAATGTGCAGCGGGACAATTGGGATCAGTGCATCCCTATAGTATTATGGACATATCGGAAAATTTTCAAAATCCTAACAAAACACACACCATTTACATCATTCTACGGTAAAGAAGTGGTCATGTCACTAGAATTTCTAGTCCCTGTCCTTTGGGTTGCTATGGCCATATAGATGACAGATGAACAGTCTCTTCAACACAAATTAGATGAGCTCATGGAGATAGAATAGGATCATATGATGGTATGATTTAGCCAAGTGGTCGAGAAGCAAAGACAGAGGGCATGGCATGATCACAACATCCACTAGAAAATCCTTCAGCTAAGATCTTTAGCTTTTTTTTATGACAACAAATATTTACAACACCTTGGAAAGATACATATGCGTTGGTTGGGTCCTTTCTGCCTAGTATACATCATTGAAGCAGGTGCGGACAAGCTAGCTACATTATAAGGACAATTGCTTAAGGGACTTATTAATGGAGACAGATTGAAAGTGTACTATGGCCCGCAAGGGTCAACCATCACTTAGCCTCAACTAAGCAGTTCAATAGCGTAGGGTTAGCGTAGGATGTATAATAGATAGAAGAATATATATTTTGAACAATCTTCCCTTTTTGGGAGCACAACATCCACTCCACTCACACAAACTGATTTGATAGATTGATAGTTTTGTAGATTCTTGAGATTTCCAATTCAGGCCAAAGTTATGGCTTACATTCGTGGTACTAGCTTTGGCAAGGGCCTCACATGGATTGGCCTCAACTACTTGTCGCTACATTCTACTAAAGGGTCAAGAAATAAGTTTCAGACAGATCACATTTATCCTGGCAGGTAAGAAAAGTTGACACCATATTCCAAAGGGAACATAACCAATACGACAAATCTGAATTGTTATCTCTTCATCTATTAGACTTCACCAAAACTTTGTACTTATTTCTCGATCACTCTTCTAGGCCGGTTCTTCATCTTATTATGGCTCACCCTTTTGACCATTTTTCACTCTATATATATCCACTTTTTCCCATCCAGTCGGTGGTGAAATTATCCATGTCCCACTTTTCTTTATTCCTACACATCGCCCACAACCATGATTTTCCATAAGCCCTATGTTCACGTTCCATGTTTCACTAATTTTCCCACCCTTCATTCAGGTCTCCTACCATGGCCTAGCTTCACAGACATTCTGAGACGTGTGATTCCCAGTTTGGTTAGACAACTCAAGAACCCGCAGTTCAGTTTTCACAAATATTTTCATTTCGTCATTAGTTGTTAGGAAGAGGGCCCACCCTCTTGTTTTCCAGCAAGGTACCACTCCAGTATCCATAGTTCCATGAATTATGTTTCGAAGATGCGGTTGTTTGCTAGATCTCTAATCCCAAAGTTGGTTTGCATGTCGTCATGCATAATCACCTTTGTTGAAGGATGAGGTTCTAGTCTCCTGGATGATGATGATGATACTCTCTCTTAAGGGAGCTTAAACCCATATAAAAGTGTGGTGTCTCGATGGTTTGATTTAAACAGATTCCTCATTCATCATCATAGACACTAGAGAAGGGGAAGAGTTGAGAATATGGCCTACTAATTCCCACCACCATATCTTAACTTGGGGCTTGCTTGACTCATTCTAGGACCTATGTCTGTTGCAACTACAGCCTGGACAGATGATTTTCTCTTACTCAAACCTGGTTGCAACCACAACATAGTTTGATACTTTGGTAGGTCACTGATGATGATTTTCTCTTAGTCATTCCCCGTAGTAATCACTACATGAGGCATTTTTCTTGAGGATGAGCCAAGTAATAATGGTGGGGGGTTGTTGGAACCCAAAGTTTTTGGTTAATCTCACATGTGTATACAAACGAAGTTGTGCACACCCATTCTAGTTTTGCGCACACATAAGAAGTTGTGTGAGGATTGAAAATAAGTGTGTGTTGGACCAAGTTTTGATATTGCGCTCCAAGTCCAAGTACTACCAAATGCATGTCGGTCTGAGTCTTGGATGCACACCAGAAATCAAGAAGATGCATGCCAGAATCAAGAAAAGAATCATCGGGAATACCCCATATGATTATTGCCATCATCACGAGGGAACGTGGAGTAGAAAAAAGATGAGTTGGCGAGGCAGATAATATTGCCCCAATTCTAGAAAGGATACGTGGAATGCAAGCAAGTGGGATAAGTGTGTAATACTATTAGTCAATAGAGAAATCGGAGCAGAATCAACAAAGAGAGAGAGTTCCATAGCCGAGAAGACTATAAAATAAAGCAAGGATGACAAAGAAGAGATTGTTGCTTGCGTCAAGTTGATTCATTAAGTCATTGTGGTTTCCCATTGTTGAAGAGCTCACTCTGAGTCTCTATAGTATTGTAATGTTGAAATGCTTCTGACTGTAGGTCTGAGTCTATCATAAGTATAAGGTATGAAAGGATATGTGTGGTGCAATGTATTGTAAATATGGGAAATTATTAAAAAAGACATTAGACTATGTTGTTGTAAAGTATGTTGTTCTTAATGTATTCATGTATTTAATGAAATGGAAAGAATAATAAAGTTGCAGTGTTTATGATCTATCATGTGTTGCTTATGTGGCATTTGGATATGTGTGTGTAGTGTGTTTGCATATTAATGATAGTAAGTCGTCAATTATGGAATTTATGAACGTCAACCTATACGGATCTCTATGTGTTTAGCCCTTCATCCCTAGAACAAGACCAAGCAATCTTTGTGATCCTCATTGCGTCTCGGGTGAGACCTTCTTCGGCCTTGGATGAAGATTGATATGTCGATGCTTTGGGGGTTTTGTTGGTCAACTATGGACGAACCCTGGGTCTAAACCCCCCAACATTAAGAAGAACGTGTGCAAGCGTGAAATGGTCCAACAAATGCAGCTTGAATATACAATGCAAGATAACTCACAAGTTCCATATGAATCCCAGATGATAATTAAATGTATAATATTTATGAGAAATTAGAAAGGTAATTAAAAATACCGTCAATAATGTGGGGACATTTGGAATTAAAGGACATAATTGTATAGGGAGAACCCTGATCCATATGTAATTGTAGAAAAATTAAACTAAAAAGGGGCAAACTTATTGATCAAAACCCTCAATAGCCACATGGCATGACAAACAAGAAAAGAGAAAGATAACTAACTTATTGGAGTACAGAGAAAGAGAAAGAGAATGAAATGATGATGTTTTAATCTTTAATCCAAAGCTATTATGTACTCCAATTTGTAGAAGACTCATAACATCAATGACTATTCAAAGTAAGAGAAAACTGCTTAGATCACATCAATGTTTGAGGCAGACCCTTAAGCATATGTGTTATACCAACAATACAAGTGAAACATTAGCCTCCAAGTTAAGTCATTTAAGCACTTTAAGTATTATCTTGATCTTGAGAGCACAAATTGAGTGAAATGTCTAAGATAAACCCTCACATTATCATATTCCAGTAAGAAATTGAAAAGTAAACAAGACCTTAAGCACCAAATTACAAGGCATTTGAGGGTTTATACCAACAATTTATTGTGTATAGAGAATTGGATTAGAAATCAAGTACAATTCTCATCATAAGTGAATGTAAAATGTACCAAACCCTCATCCAATGAAGTGTGAATTTGAAACACATTTAAACCCTCGAATCATTAGGCATTATCATCATTGTTTGAGTGCATATGAGTGATTCAAGTGTGGATTAAGAAAAAAAATTCAAGTAAATGTATGCCACAATTATTAAGCGATGTATTCCCAAAATTCAATACTTCAAAATTCATATTTCCATTTGTACAATAGATCACTCCAAGAGATGTTCATGTGGCTAACATTCCATGGTGTCAGAGAGAAATGGTTAAGATTGTATGGATGATGCAGAGGGATTTTCCCACAACTTTCTTAGGCTTCCAAGTCCATATTTTTGTTTACCTAGTTGATGAGGTTTAATTAGTAGGAGTGGTCACATACCATTCAATGTTCTTCTTGGAAAGGTATATGAAAATTTGAAAGGGTTTGTTTGCAAAAGGGTGAAAACTAAAGGATTTATGACAAAGAGCTACATTTTTGTGAGTTATTCTATTATGCTAGTGAATACATTAAGAAAATTGATGACACATGAAGAGGAGTGGTATTGGATGAGTGGAATTAGGATTAAAGAGAAAGAGAGTTGTTGCAAACCAATTGGAAAAAAGAGAATGATCAATGGTTATCTATTTTTTGTTATTTATTAGTTTAACATTATGACTTTACACAAACTTAAATGGCAGCACATAGTGAATAGATATCACATCTAATATATGTTTTCATTGGTAGGTATGTGTTATATTCTTTGTACAACCAAACCTAGTATATGTATTGTGTTGGGCATGTAGGGCAGAGCCCTTGAAAAAAAAATGGTGGTTTTTTTGCATCTGTTTTTAGCGATTTTTCAGCATGCAGTTTTTCGTTGATGGTTTTCTAATTCCAGTTAAGGAATGAGGGTTGTAGACTAATCCAATTCAATGGATTAGGGGTTTTTGGATGCCACGAGATCCTATAGATTGTATTGTAAACAATGAATATTTATGATGAATAAAGAACTAGAGGTGTGGCTCTAAACAAGTTGTTGGTTTTCCCAATTTGGGTTTCCATGGTAAAATCTCTGTGAAATGTGTGTGTGTGTTTCATTTGTATCTTTTCTATTTTTTATTGAGAATCCATTTTCAATAATTAATTGTACAAGGTTAAAATACACATTTAGTGTCAGAGCAGTTATTGGCTTTAAGGGGTGCCTTTGTGGCTAAGGGTTTGGCTCAGGTCTGTGATAAACCTTATTATAGTGGGAGCTCTACGATATTGATTCTTGTGGTGAAAAGAAATGGAAAGAAATTCAAAAATAGAGATCGAGAAATTTAATGGGAAATTTTTTGAGTTATGGAAGCTCAAGATGGAAGATATGTTGGTGGACAAAGACCAATGGATCATTGTGGATCCATGTACTACACCTATAGGAATGTCAACAAAAGACTGGGAAAAGTTGGATCGGAAGGAGAAGAGCACCATCTGTTTGTGTCTCTCAAATTTAGTATTACTTAATGCATCAGATGAAGCCACAACCAAGGCATTATGGAATAAGTTAGGGCTTTGTATCAGTCTAAGTCCCTGGTAAACAAATTGTTCCTCTAGAAGAATTTGTGCAACCAGAGGAAGAAATATGGAGACTGAGTGATAGAGCATCTAAATGCCTTCAATACCATGGTAACTCAGCTATTATCTATTGATATTAATATTTCTGATGAAGATAAGTGTATCAATTTATTGTTCTCTTTACCATACTCGTGGGACAGTCTGGTCATGGCCATAGGTAGTAATGCAACTAATTTAAGTTTCATTGATGTGGTCGCATCCTTGTTGTTAGAGGAGATGAGGCAGAAAAACATGGAAATCCAAATCACATATGCCTTATTTGCAAGAGGAAGCTCCCAAGAAAGAAATAGATCAAAGTTCTCAAGTGGCAGATCTAAATCTAGGGGAAGATCTAAATCTTCCATAAAATTTGTAAAAGTATGTTGTAGATGTGGAAGATAATGGAATTACAAGAAACATTGTATATCCAAAAGTGTTGAGAGAGGGAAGGGATCTGATGATGCTCCTTCTACAAAAGAAAAAATATTCACAGATGAAGGATGGGATGTGTACTTGGATTCATCAAGCACACATACAGATCATGAGGCATGGTTGGTTGACTCAAGTGCATTCTTTCATATCACTCCCCATAGGGAGTGGTTCTACAAATATGAAAGGTATGATGGAGGTTTACATTTTTCTAGGATATGATTCGAGAGCCAAAATCATAAGATGAGGAATAATCAAGTTTAAGCTCATGGATGGTAGGATTAGAACACTCTCTGGTGTTCTACACATCCTAGTATTGGATAGAAATTTGATTTATGTAATCAAGATGGATGATGCAAGTGTAAAAATAGTGTTTGAAAAATAAACCTATGGGATGGTTCGAGGGTAAATGGTGTTGTTGAAGGGAGTTCAAATTGAAATTATATATAAGTTGTTGGCAAGCACTATTAGTGATGGGTGCAATAGTTTCATTGTTCCTGAGATTGGAGCTAAAGAATAAAAAACTCTTACATTATCTGTAGAAAACACTATGTTGTGGCATCAAAGACTATGGCATATTGGAGAGAAGGACCTTTGAGCACTACACGGTAAAGTTATGGACAAATTCTCTCTAGATTTTGATTTCTATGAACATTGTTAATTATATGGGAAGTGGAATCATGTAAGATTCTCCTCTAGAGCTACGAGAACAGAGGGGATTTTACAATTGGTTCACAATGATGTGTTTGGAACTGTGTTTGTTCCATCATTGGGAAAATTTGTGTACTATGTCTCATTTATAGATGACTTCTCAACGAATACATGGATTTATTTCTTGAGGAAGAAATCTCAAGTCTTTAACAAATTAAAATAGTTTAAGGATCTTGTGGAGAATTAGACAGAGAAGAGAATTCAGGTGTTGAGGATGGATAATGATGGAGAATTATACAAAAATGAATTCGAATAATTCTGCAAGAAGTGAGGTATACCAAGGTAGAAGACTACTCCATACACACCTCAGCATAATGGAGTTTGCAAAAAGGATGAACATGACACTAATGGAAAAATCAAGGAGCATGTTCAGTTGTGCTATCTTAGGATATGATTTTTGGGTAGAGGCAATGGGTATTTCATGTTACATGGTCAATTGATCACCCTCATCAAAGTTTGATGACAAGACTCCACACGAGGTATGGACTGGTAAGAAACCCTCTCTTACACATCTCAGGGTATTTGGTCGTGATGCCTACATTCAAATTCCAAAGGAAAACATGAGTAAGCTGGATAAAAAGGTTGAAAAGTGTATCTTTATTGGGTATAAAGATGGTCTGAAAGGTTATAGGCTTTGGAACCCAAAAACTAAGAAGGTAGTGTATAGTCAAGATGTTGTATTTAGAGAAATCAAATATGTTGTCAAACAAGAAGTCCTACCAAGGGAGGAAGAACTAGGGAAAATAGAGTTTTAATTGAAGGATAATGAATCAGACTCTATAGAATAATAGGAATCAGAAGAAGAAGAAGAGCCTCATACTCTGGTATTGAGGAGATTGGTTCGGGAAAGACGACAATTGAAAAGGTATACTCCACCTGATTTCCATTCAAATTTTTCTTTGTTTATTACTAATGATGATCCTAGAACTGATAGGGACACAATGGATTCAGAGGATGGCACACTCTAGAAAAAGGCCATGGTGGAAGAAATGGAAACCTTAGACAAGAATGAGGTTTTGGATCTAGTGGAGTTGCCAACAGGAAGAAATACCATTGGAAGTAAATGGGTGTTTAAGAAGAATTTGAATACAGAAGGAAAAGTGGAGAAATATAAAGCTCGGTTAGTAGAAAAAGGTTATTCCTAGGTAGAGGGAATTGACTTTGATGAAATTTTTTCTCCTCTTGCCAAGTTAACTTATGTTAGATATATTTTATCTATTGTTGTTGCTTTTGATTTTGAAGTAGAATGGATGGATGTGGAGGCATCATTCCTACATGGGTATCTCGAAGAAGAAATCTAAAACAAAGAGTTGGTATGCAAGCCTAAAATTTCCTTGTATGGGTTAAAACAATCACCAAGAATGTGATATCAAAAATTTGATACTTATATGTTGGGACTTGGCTTCACAAGGGGAAAAGCTAATCACTTTGTGTATTTTAAATTAATCGATGATCATCTTATTTATCTGGTCTTGTATGTGGATGATATTTTTTTGATAGGAAACAATAAGGAGATTATCCATGATGGGAAAACTCAGTTGTCCTCTAAATTTGACATGAATAATCTTGGTGCTGCAAATTTCATTTTGGGCATGGAAATTAAAAGAGATCAGGAAAAGAGGAAACACTGGTTAAATAAGAGGAAATATGTCGAGATAATATTACAGAGGTTTAATATGTAGGAATGTAAACCGGTCAAGGCTCCTCTTCTTGTAGGTGTAATGTTATATGCATATTGGTGTCCTAAGACACAAGAAGAGGAAGAGGACATATCCCATGTTTTGTATGCTAGTGTGGTTGGCATATTGATGTATGCAATGGTTTGTAATATACCATACATTGCACGTGCATTGGGATTTTTTATTAGGTATATGTCAAAACCAAGGAAGGATCATTGGACAACAATAAAGAGGGTTTTTAGGTATTTGTGTGGCACTACTAGTTATGTATTGTGCTACCAAGGAAGACTAGGATTGGACAAAGTATAAATGGGTTTGTTGATGCAAATTGGGTTGGAGATCTATATCATAGAAGATCTACAAGTGGGTATGTGTTTAACCTATTTGGAGGAGCAATTAGTTGGATGAGCAAAAGATAGGTTGTAGTGGCACTCTAATCTACATAAGCTAAATGCATGGCAACTACTCATACAAGAAAGGAAGTAGTATGGTTAATCAAAGATGTTGTCAAATAGGAAGTCCTACCAAGGGAGGACGAACAAGGTAAAATAGAGTTTTAATTGAAGGATAATGAATCAGACTCTATAGAAGAATAGGAATCAGAAGAAGAAGAAGAGCCTCATACTCCAATATTAGGAGATTGGTTAGGGAAAGGCGAAAATCGAAAAGGTATACTCCACCTGATTTCCATTCAAATTTTGCTTTGTTTATTACTAATGATGATCCTAGAACTGATAGGGACACAATGGATTCAGAGGATGGTACACTCTGGCAAAAGGCCATGGTGGAAGAAATGGAAACCTTAGACAAAAATGAGGCTTGGTATCTAGTGGAGTTGCCAACAGGAAGAAATACCATTGGAAGTAAATGGGTGTTTAACAAGAATTTGAATGCAGAAGGAAAAGTGGAGAAATATAAAGCTCGGTTAGTAGCAAAAGGTTATTCCCAGGTAGAGGGAATTGACTTTGATGAAAAAATTTCTCCTCTTGCCAAGTTAACTTATGTTAGATATATTTTATCTATTGTTGTTGATTTTTATTTTGAAGTATAATCGATGGATGTGGAGGACTCATTCCTACATGGGGATCTCGAAGAAGAAATCTAAAACAAAGAGTTGGTATGCAGGATGAAAATTTCCTTGTATGGGTTAAAACAATCACCAAGGATGTGATATCAAAAATTTGATACTTATATGTTGGGACTTGGATTCACAAGGGGAAAAGCTAATCACTTTGTGTATTTTAAATTAATCGATGATCATCGTATTTATATGGTATTGTATGTGGATGATATTTTGTTGATAGGAAACAGCAAGGAGATTATCCATGATGGGAAAACTCAGTTGTCCTCTAAATTTGACATGAATAATCTTGGTGCTGCAAATTTCATTTTGGGCATGGAAATTAAAAGAGATCGGGAAAACAGGAAACATTGGTTAAATAAGAGGAAATATGTTGAGATAATATTACAGAGGTTCAATATGTAGGAATGTAAACCAGTCAAGGTTCCTCTTTTTGTAGGTGTAAATTTATATGCAGATTGGTGTCCTAAGACACAAGAAGAGGAAGAGGACATATCCCATGATTTGTATACTAGTGTGGTTGGCATATTGATGTATGCAATGGTTTGTAAAAGACCATACATTGCACGTGCAGTGGGATTTTTGAGTAGGTATATGTCAAAATCAAGAAAGGATAATTTGACAACAATAAAGAGGGTTTTCAGGTATTTGTGTGGCACTACTAGTTATGTATTGTGCTACCAAGGAAGACCAAGATTGGACAAAGTATACATGGGTTTGTTGATGCAAACTAGGTTGGAGATCTATATCATAGAAGATCTACAAGTGTGTATGTGTTTAACCTATTTGGAGGAGCAATTAGTTGGATGAGCAAAAGATAGGTTGTAGTGGCACTCTCATCTACATAAGATAAATACATGGCAGATACTCATGCAAGAAAGGAAGCAGTATGGTTAATCAAAGATGTTTTCAAACAGGAAGTCCTACCAAGGGAGGAAGAACTAGGGAAAATAGAGTTTTAATTGAAGGATAATGAATCAGACTCTATAGAAGAATAGGAATTAGAAGAAGAAGAAGAGCCTCATACTCTGGTATTGAGGAGATTGGTTCAAGAAAGACGACAATCGAAAAGGTATACTCCACCTGATTTCCATTCAAATTTTTCTTAGTTTATTACTAATGATGATCCTAGAACTGATAGGGAAACAATGGATTCGGAGGATGGCACACTATGGAAAAAGACCACGGTGGAAGAAATGGAAACCTTAGACAAGAATGAGGCTTGGGATCTAGTGGAGTTGCCAACAGGAAGAAATACCATTGGAAGTAAATGGGTGTTTAAGAAGAATTTGAATGTAGAAGGAAAAGTGGAGAAATATAAAGCTCGGTTAGTAGCAAAAGGTTATTCCCAGGTAGAGGGAATTGACTTTGATGAAATTTTTTCTCCTCTTGCCAAGTTAACTTCTGTTAGATATATTTTATCTATTGTTGTTGATTTTGATTTTGAAGTACAATGGATGGATGTGGAGGCATCATTCCTACATGGGGATCTCGAAGATGAAATCTAAAACAAAGAGTTGGTATGCAGGCCTAAAATTTCCTTGTATGGGTTAAAATAATCACCAAGGATGTGATATCAAAAATTTGAAACTTATATGTTGGGACTTGGCTTCACAAAGGACAAAGCTAATCACTTTGTGTATTTTAAATTAATCGATGATCATCTTATTTATCTGGTCTTGTATGTGGATGATATTTTTTTTATATGAAACAACAAGGAGATTATCTATGATGGGAAAACTCAGTTGTCCTCTAAATTTGACATGAATAATCTTGGTGCTGCAAATTTCATTTTGGGCATGGAAATTAAAAGAGATCAGGCAAACAAGAAACATTGGTTAAATAAGAGGAAATGTGTCGAGATAATATTACAGAGGTTTAATATGCAGGAATGTAAACCAGTCAAGATTCCTCTTCCTGTTGGTGTAAAGTTATATGCAGATTGGTGTCCTAAGACACAAGAAGAGGAAGAGGACATATCCCATGTTTTGTATGCTAGTGTGGTTGGCATATTGATGTATGCAATGGTTTGTACTAGACCATACATTGCACGTGCAGTGGGATTTCTGAGTAGCTATATGTCAAAACCAAGGAAGGAGCATTGGACAACAATAAAGAGGGTTTTCAGGTATTTGTGTGGCACTACTAGTTATGTATTGTGCTACCAAGGAAGACCAAGATTGGACAAAGTATACATGGGTTTGTTGATGCAAATTGGGTTGGAGATCTATATCACAGAAGATCTACAAGTGGGTATGTGTTTAACCTATTTGGAGGAGAAATTAGTTCGATGAGAAAAATATAGGTTGTAGTGGCACTCTCATCTACATAAGCTAAATACATGGTAGCTACTCATGTAAGAAATGCAGTATGGTTAATCAAAGATGTTTTCAAATAGGAAATCCTACCAAGGGAGGAAGAACTAGGGAAAATAGAATTTTAATTGAAGGATAATGAATCGGACTCTATAGAAGAATAGGAATCAGAAGAAGAAGAAAAGCCTCATACTCTGGTATTGAGGAGATTGGTTCGGGAAAGACGACAATCGAAAAGGTATACTCCACCTAATTTCCATTCAAATTTTTCTTTGTTTATTACTAATGATGATCCTAGAACTGATAGGGACACAATGGATTCAGAGGATGGCACACTCTAGAAAAAGGCCATGGTGGAAGAAATGGAAACCTTAGACAAGAATGAGGCTTGGGATCTAGTGGAGTTGCCAACATGAAGAAATACCATTGGAAGTAAATGGGTGTTTAAGAAGAATTTGAATACAGAAGGAAAAGTGGAGAAATAGAAAGCTCAGTTAGTAGCAAAAGGTTATTCCCAGGTAGAGGGAATTGACTTTGATGAAATTTTTTCTCCTCTTGCCAAGTTAACTTATGTTAGATATATTTTATCTATTGTTGTTTCTTTTTATTTTGAAGTAGAATGGATGGATGCGGAGGCATCATTCCTACATGGGGATCTGGAAGAAGAAATCTAAAACAAAGAGTTGGTATGCAGGCTGAAAATATCCTTGTATGGGTTAAAACAATCACCAAGGATGTGATATCAAAATTTTTATACTTATATGTTTGGACTTGGCTTCACAAGGGGCAAAGCTAATCACTTTGTGTATTTTAAATTAATCGATGATCATCTTATTTATATGGTCTTGTATGTGGATGATATTTTGTTGATAGGAAACAACAAGGAGATTAT
>ML805712.1:149252-180591 GCA_009831015.1 Picea engelmannii
GTCTTTAACAAATTAAAATAGTTTAAGGATCTTGTGGAGAATTAGACAGAGAAGAGAATTCAGGTGTTGAGGATGGATAATGATGGAGAATTATACAAAAATGAATTCGAATAATTCTGCAAGAAGTGAGGTATACCAAGGTATAAGACTACTCCATACACACCTCAGCATAATGGAGTTTGCAAAAAGGATGAACATGACACTAATGGAAAAATCAAGGAGCATGTTCAGTTGTTCTAGCTTAGGATATGATTTTTGGGTAGAGGCAATGGGTATTTCATGTTACATGGTCAATTGATCACCCTCATCAAATTTTGATGACAAGACTCCACACGAGGTATGGACTGGTAAAAAACCCTCTCTTACACATCTCAGGGTATTTGGTCGTGATGCCTACATTCAAATTCCAAAGGAAAACATGAGTAAGCTGGATAAAAAGGTTGAAAAGTGTATCTTTATTGGGTATAAAGATGGTCTGAAAGGTTATAGGCTTTCGAACCCAAAAACTAAGAAGGTAGTGTATATTCAAGATGTTGTATTTAGAGAAATCAAAGATGTTGTCAAACAAGAAGTCCTACCAAGGGAGGAAGAACTAGGGAAAATAGAGTTTTAATTGAAGGATAATGAATCAGACTCTATAGAATAATAGGAATCGGAAGAAGAAGAAGAGCCTCATACTCTAGATTGGTTCGGGAAAGACGACAATTGAAAAGGTATACTCCACCTAATTTCCATTCAAATTTTTCTTTGTTTATTACTAATGATGATCCTAGAACTGATAGGGACACAATGGATTCAGAGGATGGCACACTCTAGAAAAAGGCCATGGTGGAAGAAATGGAAACCTTAGACAAGAATGAGGCTTGGGATCTAGTGGAGTTGCCAACAAGAAGAAATACCATTAGAAGTAAATGGGTGTTTAAGAAGAATTTGAATACAGAAGGAAAAGTGGAGAAATATAAAGCTCGGTTAGTAGCAAAAGGTTATCCCCAGGTAGAGGGAATTGACTTTGATGAAATTTTTTCTCCTCTTGCCAAGTTAACTTCTGTTAGATATATTTGATCTATTGTTGTTGCTTTTGATTTTGAAGTAGAATGGATGGATGTGGAGGCATCATTCCTACATGGGTATCTCGAAGAAGAAATCTAAAACAAAGAGTTGGTATGCAAGCCTAAGATTTCCTTGTATGGGTTAAAACAATCACCAAGAATGTGATATCAAAAATTTGATACTTATATGTTGGGACTTGGCTTCACAAGGGGCAAAGATAATCACTTTGTCTATTTAAAATTCATCGATGATCATCTTATTTATCTGGTCTTGTATGTGGATGATATTTTTTTGATAGGAAACAATAAGGAGATTATCCATGATGGGAAAACTCGGTTTTCCTATAAATTTGACATGAATAATCTTGGTGCTGCAAATATCATTTTGGGCATGGAAATTAAAAGAGATCAGGAAAAGAGGAAAGACTAGTTAAATAAGAGGAAATATGTCGAGATAATATTACAGAGGTTTAATATGTAGGAATGTAAATCGGCCAAGGCTCCTCTTCTTGTAGGTGTAATGTTATATGCATATTGGTGTCCTAAGACACAAGAAGAGGAAGAGGACATATCACATGTTTTGTATGCTAGTGTGGTTGGCATATTGATGTATGCAATGGTTTGTAATATACCATACATTGCACGTGCATTGGTATTTTTTATTAGGTATATGTCAAAACCAAGGAAGGATCATTGGACAACAATAAAGAGGGTTTTCAGGTATTTGTGTGGCACTACTAGTTATGTATTGTGCTACCAAGGAAGACCAGGATTGGACAAAGTATAAATGGGTTTGTTGATGCAAATTGGGTTGGAGATCTATATCATAGAAGATCTATAAGTGGGTATGTGTTTAACCTATTTGGAGGAGAAATTAGTTGGATGAGAAAAAGATAGGTTACTCTAATCTACATAAGCTAAATACATGGCAACTACTCATGCAAGAAAGGAAGCAGTATGGTTAATCAAAGATGTTGTCAAATAGGAAGTCCTACCAAGGGAGGACGAACTAGGTAAAATAGAGTTTTAATTGAAGGATAATGAATCAGACTCTATAGAAGAATAGGAATTAGAAGAAGAAGAAGAGCCTCATACTCCAGTATTGAGGAGATTGGTTAGGGAAAGGCGAAAATCGAAAAGGTATACTCCACCTAATTTCCATTCAAATTTTGCTTTATTTATTACTAATGATGATCCTAGAACTGATAGGGACACAATGGATTTAGAGGATGGTACACTCTGGCAAAAGGCCATGGTGGAAGAAATGGAAACCTTAGACAAAAATGAGGCTCGGTATCTAGTGGAGTTGCCAACAGGAAGAAATACCATTGGAAGTAAATGGGTGTTTAACAAGAATTCAAATGTAGAAGGAAAAGTGGAGAAATATAAAGCTCGGTTAGTAGAAAAAGGTTATTCCCAGGTAGAGGGAAATGACTATGATGAAAAAATTTCTCCTCTTGCCAAGTTAGCTTATGTTAGATATATTTTATCTATTGTTGTTGATTTTTATTTTGAAGTATAATCGATGGATGTGGAGGCATCATTCCTACATGGGGATCTGGAAGAAGAAATGTAAAACAAAGAGTTGGTATGCAGGATGAAAATTTCCTTGTATGGGTTAAAACAATCACCAAGGATGTGATATCAAAAATTTGATACTTGTATGTTGGGACTTGGATTCACAAGGGGGAAAGCTAATCACTTTGTGTATTTTAAATTAATCAATGATCATCGTATTTATATGGTATTGTATGTGGATGATATTTTGTTGATAGGAAACAACTAGGAGATTATCCATGATGGGAAAACTCAGTTGTCCTCTAAATTTGACATGAATAATCTTGGTGCTGCAAATTTCATTTTGGGCATGGAAATTAAAAGAGATCGGGAAAACAGGAAACATTGGTTAAATAAGAGGAAATATGTCGAGATAATATTACAGAGGTTTAATATGTAGGAATGTAAACCAGTCAAGGTTCCTCTTTTTGTAGGTGTAAATTTATATGCAGATTGGTGTCCTAAGACACAAGAAGAGGAATAGGACATATCCCATGATTTGTATACTAGTGTGGTTGGCATATTGATGTATGCAATGGTTTGTAAAAGACCATACATTGCACGTGCAGTGGGATTTTTGAGTAGGTATATGTCAAAATCAAGAAAGGATAATTTGACAACAATAAAGAGGGTTTTCATGTATTTGTGTGGCACTACTAGTTATGTATTGTGCTACCAAGGAAGACCAGGATTGGACAAAGTATACATGGGTTTGTTGATGCAAACTAGGTTGGAGATCTATATCACAGAAGATCTACAAGTGGGTATGTGTTTAACCTATTTGGAGGAGCAATTAGTTGGATGAGAAAAAGATAGGTTGTAGTGGCACTCTCATCTACATAAGCTAAATACATGGAAAATACTCATGCAAGAAAGGAAGCAATATGGTTAGTCAAATATGTTTTCAAACAGGAATTCCTACCAAGGGAGGAAGAACTAGCGAAAATAGAGTTTTAATTGAAGGATAATGAATCAGACTCTATAGAAGAATAGGAATTAGAAGAAGAAGAAGAGCCTCATACTCTGGTATTGAGGAGATTGGTTCGAGAAAGACGACAATCGAAAAGGTATACTCCACCTGATTTCCATTCAAAATTTTCTTAGTTTATTACTAATGATGATCCTAGAACTTATAGGGAAACAATGGATTCGGAGGATGGCACACTATGGAAAAAGGCCACGGTGGAAGACATGGAAACCTTAGACAAGAATGAGGCTTGGGATCTAGTGGATTTTCCAACAGGAAGAAATATCGTTGGAAGTAAATGGGTGTTTAAGAAGAATTTGAATGCAGAAGGAAAAGTGGAGAAATATAAAGCTCGGTTAGTAGTAAAAGGTTATTCCCAGGTAGAAGGAATTGACTTTGATGAAATTTTTTCTCCTCTTGCCAAGTTAACTTCTGTTAGATATATTTTATCTATTTTTGTTGATTTTGATTTTGAAGTAGAATGGATGGATGTGGAGGCATCATTCCTACATGGGGATCTCGAAGATGAAATCTAAAACAAAGAGTTGGTATGTAGGCCTAAAATTTCTTTGTATGGGTTAAAACAATCACCAAGGATGTGATATCAAAAATTTGAAACTTATATGTTGGGACTTGGCTTCACAAGGGGCAAAGCTAATCACTTTGTGTATTTTAAATTAATCGATGATCATCTTATTTATCTGGTCTTGTATGTGGATGATATTTTTTTGATATGAAACAACAAGGAGATTATCCATGATGCGAAAACTCAATTGTCCTCTAAATTTGACATGAATAATCTTGGTGCTGCATAATTTCATTTTGGGCATGGAAATTAAAAGAGATCAGGCAAACAGGAAACATTGGTTAAATAAGAGGAAATATGTCGATATAATATTACAAAGGTTTAATATGTAGGAATGTAAAACAGTCAAGGTTCCTCTTCCTGTCGGTGTAAAGTTATATGCAGATTAGTGTCCTAAGACACAAGAAGAGGATGAGGACATATCCCATGTTTTGTATGCTAGTGTGGTTGGCATATTGATGTATGCAATGGTTTGTACTAGACCATACATTGCACGTGCAGTGGGATTTCTGAGTAGGTATATGTCAAAACCAAGGAAGGAGCATTGGACAACAATAAAGAGGGTTTTTAGGTATTTGTGTGGCACTACTAGTTATGTATTGTGCTACCAAGGAAGACCAAGATTGGACAAATTATACATGGGTTTGTTGATGCAAATTGGGTTGGAGATCTATATCACAGAAGATCTACAAGTGGGTATGTGTTTAACCTATTTGGAGGAGAAATTAGTTCGATGAGAAAAATATAGGTTGTAGTGGCACTCTCATATACATAAGCTAAATACATGGTAGCTACTCATGTAAGAAATGCAGTATGGTTAATCAAAGATGTTTTCAAATAGGAAATCCTACCAAGGGAGGAAGAACTAGAGAAAATAGAGTTTTAATTGAAGGATAATGAATCAGACTCTATAGAAGAATAGGAATCAGAAGAAGAAGAAAAGCCTCATACTCTGGTATTGAGGAGATTGGTTCGGGAAAGACGACAATCGAAAAGGTATACTCCACCTAATTTCCATTCAAATTTTGCTTTGTTTATTACTAATGATGATCCTAGAATTGATAGGGACACAATGGATTCAGAGGATGGCACACTCTGGAAAAAGGCCATGGTGGAAGAAATGGAAACCTTAGACAAGAATGAGGCTTGGTATCTAGTGGAGTTGCCAACATGAAGAAATACCATTGGAAGTAAATGGGTGTTTAAGAAGAATTTGAATACAGAAGGAAAAGTGGAGAAATATAAAGCTCAGTTAGTAGCAAAAGGTTATTCCCAAGTAGAGGGAATAGACTTTGATGAAATTTGTTCTCCTCTTGCCAAGTTAACTTATGTTAGATATATTTTATCTATTGTTGTTTCTTTTTATTTTGAAGTGGAATGGATGGATGTGGAGGCATCATTCCTACATGGGGATCTGGAAGAAGAAATCTAAAACAAAGAGTTGGTATGCAGGCTAAAAATATCCTTCTATGGGTTAAAACAATCACCAAGGATGTGATATCAAAAATTTTATACTTATATGTTTGGACTTGGCTTCACAAGGGGCAAAGCTAATCACTTTGTGTATTTTAAATTAATCGATGATCATCTTATTTATATGGTCTTGTATGTGGATGATATTTTGTTGATAGGAAACAACAAGGAGATTATCCATGATGGGAAAACTCAATTGTCCTCTAAATTTGACATGAATAATCTTGGTGCTGCAATTTCATTTTGGGCATGGAAATTAAAAGAGATCAGGCAAACAGGAAACATTGGTTAAATAAGAGGAAATATGTCGAGATAATATTACAAAGGTTTAATATGTAGGAATGTAAATCAGTAAAGGTTCCTCTTCCTATAGGTGTAAAGTTATATGCAGATTGGTGTCCTAAGACACAAGAAGAGGAAGAGAACATATCCCATGTTTTGTATGCTAGTGTGGTTTGCATCTTGATGTATGCAATGGTTTGTACTAGACCATACATTGCACGTGCAGTGGGATTTTTTAGTAGGTATATGTCAAAACCAAGGAAGGAGCATTGGACAACAATAAAGAGGGTTTTCAGGTATTTGTGTGGCACTACTAGTTATGTATTGTGCTACCAAGGAAGATCAGGATTGGACAAAGTATACATGGGTTTGTTGATGCAAATTGGGTTGGAGATCTATATCATAGAAGATCTACAAGTGGGTATGTGTTTAACCTATTTGGAGGAGCAATTAGTTGGATGAGCAAAAGATAGGTTGTAGTGGCACTCTCATCTACATAAGCTAAATACATGGCAACTACTCATGCAAGAAAGGAAGCAGTATGGTTACAGAGATTATGTTGAGGCATTCAGTTAGTACAACAAGTTGTAAGGATATATTGTGACAATCAGAGTGCAATCTTCACGGCAAAGAACCTAACTTATCATTCAAAGACAAAGCATATTGATGTTCAGTATCACTTTTTGAGAGACATGGTTGAAGACAAGAAGGTGTTGTTGATGAAGGTGGACACTTTGAAGAATGTTGTAGAATCATTGGCAAATTCTGTGAGCACCGAGAAGTTCTCATTGTGTAGAGAAACAATGGGAATTATTGCCCTGAATTGTTGACTATGTAATCCTACGGCCCCATGTATGCAAAGAAAACAACAAGTGGGATATTATTGGGTATGTGTTATATTCTTTGCATGACCAAACTTAGTATATGCATTGTGTCGGGCTTGCAGGGGGATCACTAAGAGGCGAAGCCCCTGGAAAAAATAGATTGGTAGTTTTTTGCATACATTTTTAGCGGTTTTTTAGCACACGGTTTTCGGTGATGGTTTTCTAATCCCGGTTAAGGAATTAGGGGTGTAGAATAATCCAAGTCAAATTATTAGGGGGTTTTGGATGTCGTGGTATCATAGGA
Organism: Picea engelmannii; assembly: GCA_009831015.1. Classification (NCBI taxonomy): domain Eukaryota; kingdom Viridiplantae; phylum Streptophyta; class Pinopsida; order Pinales; family Pinaceae; genus Picea; species Picea engelmannii. The sequence goes on from ML805712.1 coordinate 156,295, forward strand.
AAAAATAGATTGGTAGTTTTTTGCATACGTTTTTAGCGGTTTTTTAGCACACGGTTTCCGGTGATGGTTTTCTAATCCCGGTTAAGGAATTAGGGGTGTAGAATAATCCAGGTCAAATGATTAGGGGTTTTTGGATGTCATGGTATCATATATATATATATATATAGTAAACAATGAATATTTATGATGAATAAAGAATTAGAGGTGTGACTCTAAATAGGTTGTTGGTTTTTCTGGTTTGGGTTTCTAGGGTAAAATCTGTGTGTGTGTGTGTGTGTGTGTGTGTGTGTGTGTGTGTGTGTGTGTGTGTGTGTGTGTGTGTGTTCCATTTGTATCTTTTATGTTTTTATTAAGAATCCATTTACAGTAATTAATTGTACAAGGTTAAAATCTACAGTCATTATATGATAAAAAAAAATAGATCAATTAGAAAACGATGAGATTAATAAATGTGTTCTATACAATTGAAATGCAACTCAACAATGAGTTATGTTGTATGAAGAAAAAGGGAAAAAACAATGTAGGATAATGATATAAAAGAGTTTAGAAGGTTGAATGGAAAAATAATCCCATTATCTTGATTTTTTGAAAGATAATATCCAACCTCTTGTCCCAATAGTAGGATGGAAGAAAAGATCAAGAATAAATATGATATGTCTAACTAAATCCAACATGACCAAGACCAAGAAGATACACTAAATATAGGGATCTATTGTATCAACTTTATAATATAAACATGATATTCACTTCATCATTTCAAGTATAATGCCTAATTTATATAGTTTGATGTTCTTATTATTTCCCATTTATGTGGGTATACGGGCACCAATTTAACACTTATAAGGATGTTATGATCAACCTATCACATTTGATTGTGGCATGGAGGTAAAATTCCACCAATCTAATCATGCCAACCACTATGACATAAACCTTATAAAGAGAAAGTAAGAATATTTTAGAAAGATATAGGAGGTCATGTAAGTTGACTTTTCATATTTTCAATACCATAATTTTAGGTGTAAGTTGTGGGATACCTTTTGATTGAGTAATGTGAAGGAAGATCGTGACAATTGGATAATTTGTATTGACTCCAAAAAAAAAAAAAAGATGAAAATAAAGAGCTATATGTTTGTCCAAAACATTGCAAACAAGTGTTTTTTAACCCAATATGTTCGATAAGGATCAATGGTTTGTATCTTGACATGTATCTAGAAAATTACATGTTTTGTAGAACACAACTATTGTCATTCCAAATGAGGAAGCGAACGTGGATGATGCCAATCATGACGAATAAAATTGAATAAATATGAACTTATGCATTTATAAAGTAGTTAATGAACTATTACAATTTACATTGTGGAATTATGATATCAAGCACTAAATGAGTATTTCGATAGTGTTATTTTCCACCCCAAGAGGGTTTCTCCACTATAAACCCTTTCTCAATCTATTGCAATGTAATTCTAATTTTATCTATGGGTTATCATATTGTACTTTTAATCAAMTATAGTTAATTCATGGTAATTTATATCTTAACTTTAATGTATAAACGATATTAATTAATTAATGTTACTTCAACTTATGAAAGTAAAAATGATGTTAAATAATGACTAATTAAATAACTAAACTGAGAGAAGTGTGCTCATTCTACTACTCAATGTGAGGGAGATGTGTAATGCCCTTGCCTAATGCTAACATGGCATGTGGCATAATTCAACCCGATATAATAATAATAAATAAATAGCCGCCCCATATGGATGAGAAGTGTAACTTACATGCTTATAAATCAAAATATACAACAACAAAAAAATTGTAATGTAAAAATGAAAATTTAAGAAAATAAAACCAAATATTATTTTACACACACATACATACCAACATATATCCATCCTAACTTTGACTCTTTTAAGCACTGATAGATTTGCATCTAAATTTCTATCCGATCCCTCTTGGTGCTTGATAAATTCAAAGTTAACATGGATCTACATTGGTGTTAATCCAAGTGGATCAAAACACACTCCCATATTTCTCCTTTTTATGTTAATGGTGGCTTTCTCAACTAGTAAAAGTGAGGTGCTAATGTAACCTTCACCACAACTCTAGTCTTTCCAACGATATGTTGTAGAGTCATGAACAGAGTTTGTGCATTATGTTAGAATATCAAAGTATATAGCCTTCAAGCATGATGTAATGAGTCTTTAAAATAAATAACTTAAATAACAAGACTTTGTTTCTAAATTTTTTGTTCATTGAACAAATTCTCTTTTATACACACATTTAAAAAAAAAATCAAAATTAAAATTGAGTAAAAATTAAAATAGAATAATGCAATAAAATTGACTTTCCCAATCAAAGATCAACGAGAAGCAAGACTCTTTGAATGTTGAATTTAACCCAAAAAAAAAAATTAACATGTAAATAATGAGAAATATATTTTTGCGTTGACATATGTAATTTAATTAAAAAAAAATATTATTGACCTCTTTTATTTGTATTTAAATTATGCCTTCTCATAAAAACAAAATTACTTGTATATATTTTTAATCCTACAAATATTTGTTTAAAAAATGTCACTTTTTGTTTGGTGTAAATTATTTTCATACATTTGTGTTTTGTACAACATCTAACTTTTATGTAATTTGAAAATTTCGATAGTAAAATAATAATTTTATATAAAAAATAGTTTAAAAAATAAAAATAAAAAATGTATATTTTGCATGTGATATAGCGTTTTCATGCAAATTTGAAAAGAATTTTTGAAATCTTTGAAGATTCCCCTTAGTTTGTCTTTATTTTTTTTCAAAATTCTCATTCATTTTACCACAAATTTTTCTCACATATGTTATATTGGCTTTCACATCTATGTTTTTAGCATGATTGTATTTCAATGCCATACCACTTAGCTCTAACCGTTCTTTGGTACAACTCATGTGCAAGATTTTCTTCCTTTCTAATGTGTACTCTAGTGCATGTCAACACTTGTATATCTTATACAACATAATCAAATTTTTACCCCTCTTCAGTTGACTTCCCAATCATTTTTTATGTGACTATCTCCTCGATTAAAAGGGACTTCTCACAATTTTACACACTCACAACCAATTGTACAACATGATGAAAACTAAACCAAAAATTCATAATAAATCTTACACTTATCATTTTCTTATTAAGTTTTTTCAAGGCTTTGAAAATGATTTAGTCTATGGTCATTCATGTGTCCTTTTATGGGTTGTATGTCCAACTTTGCTAACCTCACAAACATGATGAAAACTAAACCAAAAATTCATAATAAATCTCACACTTATCATTTTCTTATTAAGTTTTTTCAATGCTTTGAAAATTATTTAGTCTATGGTCAATCATGTATCCTTTCATGTGTTGTATGTCCAACTTTGCTAACCTCACAGCATTAGTATTTGAGATATAAATGAGTTTAAGAGTCCCAACCATATGATCTTCAACTTCCTTGGGTTCCTCAAATACTTGCTATCATACATAAGTATTAATTATACTAGCTTTGAATTTTTTTTTTTTAATGTTCCCATCATGACACAATTTTTATTTCTTGTTTCTACCAAATGGTTAAACCTTGTTATGAATTTGTCATATTCCAACATTGTGGACTCATGGAATCTTTGTCTCAAGGATTGTGTTTCACTAGTTTTTTTTGGTTGTTAATACAATTTTCAAACTTGGTACAACAAATTTCATTGACATCCTAACTTATTTTTCATAAACCAACTTAAAGAATGAGCACTTTGTCATTATTTTACAAGTCCTTCTATACAACCATAGGCTATAACAACCATAGGCTATTGGAATCAAATCATCACAATCATCATGCTAATAATTATAAATCTTAGTCAAGCCATTTTCCAAAACCTTATTAAAATCTTCCATTGTTCCATTTTCCTAAGGGTGGTGCAAGTTACTTATTTGTACATAAATTCCTTCTTTAATGCTTGGATTGTTTTTCTTTTCACAAAAATTTGTTTGTTGACCATTGGTTAGATTAGGTGAACACCTAAACCTTATTATATGTTCTCAAATATGAAGTGTGTTGTTGTGTTGGTTACACAATACTTTTCAATTGTTGTTTCTACTCATCTGGTCAAATAGTCGATTATTGTTATGACATATTGTGTTTCATATTACTTTATAGGGGTATCAATGGGTCCAATGAAGTTCACTACCCATTTATGAAAGCGTTCTAGTGCCATCACCGGAACTAGAGGAACTTCACCTTAATGCGGAGGTTTCCTTACTTATTGCCACACATCACATTTCCTTGTGCATTCATTTGCATCCTAAAAATAAGGTAGGCCACCAAATTCATATACATAGAACTCTTTGTCCAATCTTCCTCCTAGCATAGTATCCTCGAGCAACATCATCACATGCTTCTACTAGAATATCTCATATTTCATGGTCTATTGTAACACCTAATAACTCAATCCAATCTAAGCTTATATAAGTGCCCCTAAATTACTTGACACTAAATGGTATTGATCATCAACTACCTTTTTGTATAAGTGTATACTTTTCTAGTACGGTGCCTTTTGTAAAAAAAAATATCTCTTTGAACTAGTCTAATACTATGTGTACTCCATACAAGTTTATGTGTAGAAATTCATCATCCACTCCACGCCATTTTTTTATTAATTCTCTACAAGAAATATAATGTTGCTTTGCCTTTTCCCCATATGGGGTGACACATGGTGCGCACTTGTCTATAGCTAGGGAGAATACGAAGGTAGTTAAGGCCCCTCGCCGCCACCCTCCTCCCCTGTCCAGTCATTATGCCTAGCTTTCATTTTCGCCAAGGCTCAATGCGTTGGGTATTAATGGAGACTCGGGTTCGTCTCTTTGGCACCAGTACGATACATCGAATGGCCATTATGTAAGTTTTAAACCTATGAAGTAAAGAAATGCATACAGATTCTTAAGAAAACAGAAATTAATCAATGGCTCATACACATAGTACACAGATATTTACGCTGGAAACCCTTCACCGGGAGAAAACCAGCCTTCCTTGGTGTTGCACCTTTCAACTCTTCATTGTATTAATTTCACCATTCACCATACAATATATACAATATTTTAGGTATTTTGTAGCTACCAAAACCCTAATCCCTTAATCTGGGATTAATTTAGAAAACCACTAAAAATAGCAAAATATGAATTAGATGCAGTTGTTGAATCTGACGCGCCCACACACACACATGCAAAGAATATAACACATACCCAACATTCTCCCACTTGTTGTTTTCTTTGCATACTAGGGTTCACAGGATTACATAGTCAACAATCCAGGGCAACAATGCCCATTGTTACTCTACACCAGGAGAACTTCTTTGTGCTCGCAGACTTTGTGAATGAATCTGCAACATTATTCAAAGTTTCAACCTTTTCCAGCAACACCTTCTTTTCTTCAACCATGTCTCTCACAAAGTGATATTAAACATAAATATGCTTTGTCTTCGAATGATAAGTAGGGTTCTTTGCTAGGAAAATTGCACTCTGACTGTCACACTCTAATCTCACTGCTTTTTTTACCAACCCAATACCTAAACACAATCTTTGTAACCATATTGCTTCCTTTCTTGCATGAGTGGCTACCATGTATTCAGATTATGTAGTTGAGAGGGCCACTACAACCTGTATTTTTCTCATCCAACCGGTTGCTCCTCCAAATAGGTTAAACACATACCCACTTGTGGATATTTTGCGATCTAGATCTCCAACCCAGTCTGCATCAACAAACCCATGTATGTCCACCACTCTGTCCAATCATGGTCTTCCTTGGTAGCACAATCCATAATTGGTAGTGCCACACAAATACCTGAAGACCCTCTTTATTGTTTTCCAATGCTCCTTCCCTGGTTTTGACATATACCTGCTCAAAACATGCACTGCATGTGAAATGTTTGGTCTAGTATAGACCATTCCATACATCAAACTACCAACTTCACTGGCATACGGAACATGATACATATCCTCTTCTTCTTCCTGTGTCTTGGGACACTAATCTGCAGATAAATTTACACCTATAGGAATAGGAACCTTGATCGGTTTACTTCCATGCATATTAAACCTCTGCAATATCGTCTCACATATTTTCTCTGATTCAACCAGAGTTTCATGTTTGCACGATCTCTTTCAATCTCCATTCCTAGAATGAAGTTAGCAGCATCGAGATCCTTCATGTCAAATTTGGAGGATAGTTGTGATTTCACCTCCTTGATAACATCCATGTTATTTCCTACCAGCAACATGTCATCAACATACAACACTACATAAATGAAGTGATTACCAACCTGCTTCGAATATACACAGTGATCAGCCATGCTTTTCACAAATCCCAATCCAAGGATGTATGTGTCAAAATTTTGGTACCACATCCTAGGTGATTGCTTCAGACCATATAGTGACTTCTTTAGCTTACAGACCAGCTCTTTCTTTCCCTTCACTACAAAGCCTTTTGGTTTCTTCATGTAGATTTCTTCTTCCAGATCCCCATGTAGGAATGTTGTCTTCAGATCCATTTGTTCCACTTCAATATTGAAAGCAGCAGCAATAGATAAAAAAAAAATCTAATAGAAGTTAACTTGGCAACAGGAGAAAAAATCTCACCAAAGTCAATTCCCTCTACCTGGGAATAACCTTTTGCTACTAACCGAGATTTGTATTTCTCCACTTTTCCTTCTGCATTAAACTTCTTCTTAAACAACCATTTTCTACCAACATATTTTCTTCCAGCTAGCAAATCAACTATATCCCATGCCTCATTCTTATCAAAGGCATCCATTTCTTCAACCATGGCCTTCTTCCATAATTTACTATCCTCTAAATTCACTGCTTCCATGATGGTTCTGGGATCATCATCAGTAATAGATAAAGCAAAATTAGAACGAAAATCAGGTGGACTATACCTTTCTGGTTTCTTTCTTTCCCTCACTGGTCTCCTCAATACTGGGGTATGAGGTTCTTCTTCTTTTGCTTCATCTTCTTCAGATGATTCAAATTTTGCATCATCCAAATCAAAATCTATTTTCCAATGTTCTTCTTTCCTTGGTAGGAATTCTTGTTTGGAAACATCTTTTACCTTACTAAAAACAACATCCTGACTGTAAACAGTATTTTTATTTTATGGGTTCCAAATCTTATAACCTTTCACACCATCTTTATAACCCATAAAGATACACTTTCCAGCTTTATTATCCATCTTACTCCTATTTTCCTTTGGAACATGTACATAAGCATCACAACCAAACACTCTGAGATGTTCAAGAGAGGGTTTCTTACCAATCCATACGTCGTGTGGAGTTTTATCATCCATCGTTGATGAGGGAGATCGATTGACCAGGTAACATGTTGTACCCACTGCCTCTGCCCAAAATTATTGTCCTAACTCGGCACCACTAAGCATGCTCCCTTCTTTTTCCATGAGTGTCATGTTCATCCTTTCTGTAAATCCATTCTGTTAAGGTGTGTATGGAGTAGTCTTTTGCCTTGCTATACCACACTTCTTACAGAATTCTTCGAATTCATTTTTGAAAAATTATCCACCATTATCTGTCCTCAACACCTTTATTTTCTTCTCTGTCTAATTTTCTACCAGAGCTTTAAACTCTTTAAATTTATCAAATACCTTAGATTTATTTCTAAGAAAATAAATCTATGTGTTCCTTGAGAAATCATCTATGAATCAAACATAATACACAGATTTACCTAGTGATGGAACAAGCATAGGTCCAAACACATCATTGTGTATCAACTCTAATATACCCTTTGCTCTTGTAGCACCAGATGGAAATCTTACTCGATTTTGTTTACCATATATGCAATGTTCACAGAAATCAAAATCCAAAGTGAAATTAGACATACCTTCAACCATACCTTTACCATGTAGTGTTCAAAGGTCCTTTTCTCTAATATGCCCTAGTCTTTGATGCCACAACATGGTCTTGTTTCCAGGGACAATATTGGTTGTGTCTTCTTTATTTCTCTGCTCAAGCACAATAGAACTGTTACACCCATTAGTATAATTGATTCCCAACAAATTGTATAGAGTTCCACAATGAACTCCCCTCATCAACACCATTGCTCCGTGTACCATCTTGCAAGTTCCCTTTCTCAATACATTATTCACTCCTGCATCATCCAACTTGCTTACAGATATTAGACTCTTGGCTAGTTTTGGAATGTGTAGAACCCCAAGGAGAGTTCTAATCCTTCCATCTTTTAGCAACAACTTAACCCTTCCACGTCCCATGATTTTGGTTGTCAATTCATCTCCTAGGAATACATCACCACCATCATATTTTTCATATTCACAGAACCACTCCTTGTGAGGAGTCATATGATATGACGCACCTGAGTCAATTAACCATACACCACGATCTGCATGTGTACATGTAGATGCCATGTAAACATCACCTCCTTCTTCAGTGAAGGTTTTCGCCTCTATGGAAGAGGTATTATCAGATCCCTTTGGTTTATCAACCTTCTTAGACTTGCAATCTTTCTTATAATGCCCTGTTTTACCACACTTCCAACATTTCCTCAAATATTTTTCTGGAAACTTAGATCTACCTATAGATTTAGATCTCCCCCGTGAAGACTTACCAGGATTCCTATCTTGGGTACGACCTCTTACAAATAAAGCATATGTGCTCTGACAATCCATGTTTTTCCACCTTGTCTCTTTGGATAACAAGGATGCAACTACATCCTCATACTTCAATGTATATTGAGTGGTGTTAGCGCCGCCATTTTTCTTTCCATTTAGAGTCGGTTTTAAATCACGTTATGATCTATGTGCCCAAACATGTGAAGTCAGGTATGTAGCATCGTCGGGTCGAAGTCAGCAAATGGTCGTTTGGCCCTTGGAAACGGGAAAGGCTGTCAAAGTCAGAAACTGTATACGTGGTATGGGCATGTCTTTTCCCAAAAGGTCGAATCATGTTAAGAATCCAGTTTCTACGTACCCCGGTCGAGTCCAGTGGTTAATAAAGGTCGTGTCGGCAAGTGCCATAGTTATTATCAGTTTGTCACGAAGGTCGAGGGAATGAAAAATTGCAGCGTTCGTATCATACATGCACAACAAACCGTGTTACTTGCATTCCAGACGTGGGGATTTGCCATGAACAACCTGAAATTCAACTTGAAACATCTCGTCACCATAAATTCATTAGCTTCTGGCATTTTTTCCTCTCTTGGCCGATTTGTTATAAATCTCGTATGCTCGGCATGCCCTCCAGTCATAGAACCAGACCTAAGCTCTTTTCGTTGTTCCCCCTTGCCAATCCAATTGGTTCAAAACCGCCCCCCGGTGCATTCGTTCAAAACGCTACGCACAGAGTATACCTTGGTCGCGCCATGGAGGCTTCTTAGAGCACAGGAAAGGGCACGCTTAGTGGCAGAACTGCAAGGTTCGAACCTCAAAGAGATTGGAATTTTTCCGCACCCATGGTGACCATTCCCAAAGACGTGGAAGAAACCATTCTTTCACCTACAGAAGAGACCAGATCAAGTCGTGGAACAACCGAAATAGAGAAATTCATACAGGAGAAGGAGACGGAAAAAGCATCCTCCTCCAAACATCAGCTACCTCGGAGGAGGGGCAAGCCAAGAAAGAACGAAGAGATCATGAAGGCTAAATTTCCAGAAGAACCACGCGTTGGATTGGCAGCTGAAGAACTACTCAGATGCGTCATTCGGCTAGAACCTGCTGGGAAATCGATCCATGAATGTGGGAATAGAGAAAGTAAATCAAATGACGCGGGAGCAAGTGAGGGAATGCCATCTCAGCATCTGAAGCAAGCAAAGCTGGCTATTGTCGAGCTTTATTAGGAGAACAGGGAATTAAGGTGACATCTAACGACAAGGACCGTGGAAGCATCAGCTGCACAGAGTCATGGAGGGAACATGGCATGGCTGAAAAGGAATCTTAGAGAGGCATAGAACATTATTATCCAACTGCGAGAGGCACAAAGGTTAGCTGAAGAAAGGCACACGGAGCATCCCACAGAATGTGAAGCGACCGAAAAGGAAATCTTTGTGGCTCTTGCCAGTGCATAAAAATAGAAAGTTTAATGGGCGGCATTTTCTTCACGGTATTTTTTGAGTGATATGCGTCTTCCAAAGAACCTTACCTTTTTTATAATGGTCGTGAGAATTGAACAGTTGTTTGTTGTGCGCAGCTCTCCAAAAAACAGGTGCATAACAGAAGGCGAAACCAACAGTGCAGACAATAATTTTTTGACAGACACATGTTCACTAGGATACCCGATCAAGAGATACAGCGACACATTTTCCCCACCTCGGAGTCTGACTGATGATCAGACCCCGTGGAAAACCTGAAGACATACATTAGTGGGCAGGTGTGATTATTTCCTACTTTGGGATAGTACCATGCGAAGAGTCTCTGGCGCATGTGGAAAGTTTTTTCTAGTTTAGGGTTAACAGTTAGAAAGCAGGGCAGCCCAAGAGGCGTCCTCGTTTATATATTTAATATTTTCGATGTCAACCGAGTTGGTTGGCAAATTGAGTAAATGACTGCTTTTTTATATAATCTGAGTTTTTGACAGAAATTTAATGCAAAGGTCCTGTGATTTGATGAAAAGATTCTAGTTGTGATAATCGGATGTATTGTGTCTTTTTATTTGTGTATGTGTTTCTTGTTACCTTTTATTTCATATCTCATACTGTCTATTTAGGAACGAATTTTCAAACCTGTGGATTCGTTGTACAACGCCCCTTATTCGCGCCACTTAGACAAAACGTTTTCCTCTCAAGCTAACTCTGAGTTCGTCCACAGTGTCGCTCTTGAGTTACTTCCTGTGTTTTTCTCCCGCCACACTTTACGGTTTACACTGAAGGTTGTTACTCGCCTAGCCTTCTCCTCTCGAATCCAGTCACTGAGTCATTTGCTCTGTCTCTTCCTCAGATCGACCCCATAGCCCAAGTTTTACTTTTCTGTGCCAATATAACTAGAAACCATTTTACCATCGGTGTTAAATCTATCCATTGTTTTCAAAGTCATATCATATTCAGAGATCGCGCCATTTCTAAGGGACCCCTCTCCAGATCCGAAAGGCTAGTTTCGAGTCTCAAATTTGGTTGAAAAAGTTACCTTTGTCGTATGTTTATCAGCCAAATAGATTTACGGAGTGCTAACAAGTGGTACTACCAATTGCTACAACCTGATTGTCCCAAGAGTCTTGAAAAGAACATAACAAAGTAATACACTTATCTTCTTCTGCAATCGTAATATTAATAGATACCAGTTGACTTACCAGAGTATTAAAGGCATTTATATGTTCTGTCACGGAATCTCCATCTTCCATCCTAAGATAATACAGCTTCTTTCGAAGAAACAACTTGTTTACCAGGGACTTTGATTGACACAAATTCCCTAACTTATCCCATAGTTCCTTGGTTGTAGATTCTCCCAAGACATTCAACGACACTGAATCTATCAGGCAGAGTTGAATAGTACTCCTTGCTCTTTTGTCCAACTTCTCCCAATATTCCTTCAACATAAAAGTAGGTGGCGTACTAGTATTTTGTGTACTAGTAGTTTGTGTACCAGTAGATTGCATGCCAGTAGACTGCGTACCAGTAGTTTGTGTACCAGTAGACTGTGTGCCAGTAGACTGCGTACCAGTAGGTTGTGTACCAAGATCCACAATGATCCATTGTTCTTTGTCTACAAGACGGTCCTCCATCTTGAGATTCCATAGCTCAAAGTTTTTACCGTTGAACTTCTCTATCTCGATTCTAGAAGAGCTCTCCATTCCTCTTTCTACACTTGAATCACCACTGCAAAATCTCCCACCAAACCCAGATTTATCACAGACCCAAGATAAACTTGATCTATCAAGACCGAGCCAAACCCTTAGCAACAAAGGCGTCCCCCTGAAGCCAAAAACGAGCTCTGATACCACATGTAAGTTTTAAACCTATGAAGTAAATCAATGCATACATATTCTTAAGAAAAATAGAAATTAATCAATGGCTCATACACATAGTACACAGAGATTTACGCTAGAAACCCTTAACCAAGAGAAAACCATCCTTCCTTGGTGTCGCACCTTTCAACTCTTCATTGTATTAATTTCACCATTCACCATACAATATATACAATATTTTAGGTATTTTGTGACTACCAAAACACTAATTGCTTAATTTGGGATTAATTTAGAAAACCGCTAAAAATAGCAAAATATGCAACCTGGCCCCCCCTGGGACCCCCCCATGAAAGCGCCTGGCGCACACGACATAAAGAGTGCAAGAAGTTGGGATCGTCAGACTCAGTTGTCTAATCTGATATATCCACACACACACATGCAAAGAATATAACACATGCCCAACACATTACTCCAACACTTATGGCTACCATAGCCATCAACTCCTTCGTCCTCCTGCTATTTTCATCCTGAGGGGGGGTTTATCTTGGTCATTTGGTCGCAGTTCACTATCTCATCTTGCTTGTTTTTCTCCGTGCCTTGGCTTTTCATCCTCCTTCTATTGCTCGCACCTCTAGCCACCCCACTATTGATTCCATTTTCCCTACGCTCTACTTAGCCATGCCTCACGAGAGAGATAATTCCTGATGCATGCCAGTCTATTACAGTTGGTTCGTCAGGCACAAATGCTCTGGACATGCCTCTCTCGCTCTCATCCCAAGTCGTAGATCGGACCACTCACCCTCCTCGGATCAGAATTGGCATGAGGCGGCTCAACCAGAGCCTCGTTCATCAAACATAGAGGGTCTCCACAGAGGTTGTCTAGTGGAAGAGGAGATTCCACCCAATTGGGAGGAAATTCTACAATATTCACCGACGACCACCTCGGAACAACAATCAGCCACCTGCATTATCACCCCTTTGATTTTTCTGGAGCCAATCGAGACAAGTTGCATCGTGGAAAAGGAAGTCTCTCTTCAGGAGGAGAACTCTGGTAAGAATTTTGTTGCTACTATGGAAGAGGACCCTAGTAAGAATTATGCCATTGCTAAGGATTCTTATCCTACTAAGAATTATTTCATTGCTAAGAATTTGGCCACTGCTACTATGGAAGAGGACCCTGGAATAACCTGGGACAATTGTTGGAATGAAGACGGCGTTGAAGAGCATGCTCACCCGGCTCCCAGCTCTTACAGGCTCACGGAAGACCACCTGGTCTTGATCTTCAATATGTGCAAGGATTTGGCAAAGCAGCTGCACAACCAACGCACCCTCAACAAGTGTTTGGACGCTCTGTATGAATCCCTGTCAAGCAAGCCTGTGAAAATTCGATGCCCAACTTGCTGACAGCCATTTGCCTTCAAAATTCGCCAGGATGGACGCCCGGGTTCGCCTCGTGTCTAGTCCCCTTACATGTTTTCTCTCAGGTCTTAGTGTTAAGTCTTTTGTGCATTACAAACTCTGGTTATGGCTTACTAAATGTTCAGGACACTCAGTCTACCCCCTATTCTAGTATCCATGCTTGTGGCAGAACAGGTGGCAAGTCCCCATGTTTTTGACAAATGTAATATTATGGTCTTTGAACAATAGTGTCCACGTGTTTTGGTTTCCACTACTGAAACAAAATAAGTGGCATGCTCTAGTGTATACTCAGACATGTGTAAATTTCACTAACACAAAGTAATACAATACTTTTTATTAAAAATATATATATTACTTTACCCTTTGTAAAAAAAAATATCTCTTTAAACTAATCTAATACTATTTCTACTCCATACAAGTTTATGTCTAAAAGACATTATCCACTCCACACTATTTTTTTTTTATTAATTATCTACAAGCAATACAATATTTTTGTGTTTATCATGCTTCACTCCAATTTCAAAATCATACTCCCAAAATAACAATAGTCACCTAAAAATTTACCCTTTAACAATGGTTTGTTGATCATATTTAAGCATTGAAGGATTAGTAAAATATCTAAAATGCTTAGATAGTACGTAAATTTATCTAATACATAAATCATCATTAATATTTCCCTTTTAGTTATGTAGTTTCTTGTAGTGTAAAAAAACTTTTGCCTTGGCATTAAAAACATGTTTATTTATATTAAAAGCATATTCCCAAAATAACAATAATCACCTAAAAATTTGCTTTGAACACTAATTTGTTGACCAAATATTTAAGAATTAAATAATTAGTAAAAAATTTAAAATGTTTAGGAAGTAGATAGTATCTAAACTTTTCTAATACATAAACCATCACGAATGCCTACCTTTTAGTTATGTAGTTTCTTAGAGTGTAAGAGAACTTTTGACTCGCATGATGGTTTATACTAAATTCTCCATGTTGCACCAAACACAACACTTAATGATAACTCAATCATTTTTTCACTATCACAATTGACTTTCGTTTAAGTTAACAACACTTAATGATAACTCAATCATTCTTACACTATTGACTTTCATTTAAATTAACAATACTTAATAATAACTCAATCATTATTTCATTATCATACTTGACTTTCATTTAAATTAATGCATTAACTTCAAAAATTTATAATTATAACTTTTTTTAAAGCTAAAATTTGTATTACCTCATAAACATATTACAGTCATCAACTAGGAACCTTGGCACCTAGCCTGTCATTGACAGAAACCAGAGCTTGTACTAGGATCCATTGAAATTGTCCAAAACAAGCTTGGAACTTATTAACAAAATAACAAAAAGTATGTAGAGCCTACATATGTTGGCTGAGTATTTACAGAATCTCAAGCCTATGAGAATGGAATTGCAACTATCTAAAAAGTCATACATAGATCATTGAGGGCTTTGCCCAGGAAATCAAAGACCATCGGTACCAGAAGAAGACGATCTCCACTACGGAGCAAAGGAGAAAGGTTGACAAAAAACTGGACAACAAGAATGAGCAGGCTCGCTTGAGAAGGAGTCGAAAAGAGAATCCATTATGTGATTGATAATGTCCTAGTGAAAATGTTGATCCGACTCTGCCTTGCGAAATTCAAATATGAGATGGACTTGTTACTCTGATAAACATCGTGAAGAGTCGTCATCTGTGCATGAAGGATTCACAGTTAGGGAAGTTGGAGGAATTACTTGAACTGAAGTTGGGTTCGTTGGAGGTAGCTCCTTTATGATTGGGAATCCCCAGTGCCCATCGAGAGGATCCCATTCTGTTCTTTCCCTGGAATCCAGTGTCAAAGCATTGTGCCTTTGTTGCATAGAGTCAACCTGGAAATCCCTCTCCACATTCTTATTATTGTTGCAGGGGCCTGAATTTGTCTCGACAGGGGTTGGACAGAATGAAGATGACTGTAAAGGAGGAGTGTAAAGACGCCCTCGATTAGCCAGGTAGTGGTAGTAAGTTGGTCCTAATTTGGGCTTGCCTCTTTCTCTTGGCATGGCATTCAGAGAGAGCAGATGACAGGGTGAAAGACACAATAGTGGATGAAAGGGAAGGCCAAGCCAGAGTACGTAGAGCCAAAGGAAGGAACAAGGTGCCAAAAGACTAGGTTGTCGTCAGGGGAGAAAGGGGAAATTAACCCCCACGCCATTGAATGAGCCATTAAGGTGACAAGAATGTCCATCTGTGAGTTGGTATCTTGCTGACGAGAGGAGTTCATCTGTCTAATTAATAGAGCAACATTTCCTATGAGCCAAAAACTGATTCAAAGTGTGTGAACCTTAATGTCGCACTTGGGAGAAAGGGTAAGTGGAGTTTTGGTGGCAAGGGAGTACAAGAACATTAAACGCATGTGAGCATAGGTGACACCACATATGGATAACTTTATAATCACAACTTAATTAAAAACATATTTCTTAAAAACTTTAGTGACCTCTCTTTTATCACTTTGTAACACATCCTTCAAAAAAGGGAATGATATATCATATGTTCTTTTAAGTGCGCCTTCTCATTGGTAAAACATTCATATGTTTAATATGAGTAGAAAACATTCATATTAATGTTTTCCATGCATGACTAGAAATCTCAAGATCACTCCTCCTAATGCTCATCCCGATCTCAATGTCCAACATGCTCAATGCCTATGAAGATAGAATTTAATTATGTACATCTTATATATGATTTCAAAATAACATATCTCGACTCTTTCCATTTGGACTACTTTCTCTTTGGTTTTGCATGCTAAGAGATTTCATTTATGAGCTATGCACAGTTTGTGTGTATATATGCGTATTAGATATGCACTATATATATTATGGAAATATGCACATTATATATAAATGGTAATAATAAAATAGATATATATGGATTATTTGGTGTTTTGTTAGGGTTTTTCGTAAGAAAGTATGAATGTAAGTTACTCCGATTGTAATCTATATTGATTATAATTATTGGACATCTTTTTGCATTACTAACTTTCCTCAACTTATTATTTACCATGTGTTTCCTTATGTAGCATAGATTGGTTTTCATAAGATTTTAAGGGCCTTGTAGCCACTTAATCACTTGAGCTTGGTTATGAGTAGATTTACAAGATATTGACATATAAGGAGAAAGCAATAGTCGCAATTAAACCATTCAATAGTATGTGCAAGTTTGTTACCAAAGTTTACCATGAGGTTCAACAATTCCAAAAAAACAAAATTATTGTTGATATTATTGTTCATAAATATTTACTCAAATGGCCTATGATGTCACACTCTCTTAGGGTATTTTATGGGAAAGAGTCTTCCAAAGTTTCTAATAAAGTTTTGGTTAAGGAAACCTTGGAACCCTATGGTTGGACTTGTTACACATTCACGGGTTAGGGGATTACATTAATTCACAACTAAGGAACATAGTCATGTTCTTGAAATAGTGGTTTATGGCCCTCGATTTGTCACAATACCCCAATTAATTTATATGACATTGCACAACATTTTTTTCCTATCTAGGTGGAATTCCTAGGCCTCTCTTTTTAGTTATAGACTTGTTGGAATGTATATTTTCTCTCATTGGGGAGTTTATATATTGTAACCCTTAGCACATCCTCAATCTACACCCATGGAAGCACGATTATCTCAACCTTGATCTTTCAAAATCCCTCAAAGCATATGTTTACATTTATGTTGAAGTAGAGGTCATAAAGAAACCCATTGGGTATATTAATTGCAAGATTTTTCCAAATTTTGTAATAATTTCTTTGGTCAAGTAAACCTGGGGACCCTATGGCTAGATTAATATACACAGTCATAGCCTAAGGGAATTTTTAAATTCGAATTTAGGGAAAGATAGCCATGTTGTTAAGGTAGTGGTTTACAAACCTTGGATTTTTCGCAATACCTTAGCTATGTTATTTGAGCGGTATAAAATTTACTTGGCGAATGAAGTTGGACAACATTATTTTCCTATGTGGGTAGAATTCCTAGGCATCCCTTTCTAGTTATAGGAATTACTGGAATGTATATGTTCTTCCATTGGGAAGTTTATCTATCATGATCCTTAGTACTTCTCCAATTGATGTCTATGGAAGCACAATTATCTCAGAGTTGATCTTTCAAAGGACGTCAAGGAATATGTTTATAACATTATGTTGAAAAAAAGGTTATAAAGCATCCCATTAGGTATATTAATTTACCTAACACTTACTTTAGGTGATAGAATATATACCATAGGATTAAGGAATATTGTTCCTTGATGGCCAAGTATGAATCTTGGAATGCCTCTTTAGATTTTTCTCCTAGAAGCCAAGCTCAAAATGGTTTGACCATTGATGATGTTGATTCTTGCATTCAAGTGGTCAAAAAGGATAATAAGGCTCATCTAGCACCAAAATCCTCTCCTCCTAAGAGATTAACTAAGTCTAGGTTGGCTCTATCCAAACTTGTCGTCTCAACTATAGGGAAAGACTAGTGGTATCCTCTTAGGAAACACTTTCCAATTGGCAAAGGATCTGAAGGGTCTAGTATCTAAGATGAATGTTGAAATATCAAGATAATTATGGGTCTAATCATGTATAAATAAAACCAAAGTAAAGTATCATGGACACATGGGTAGTTCCTATTCTTGCTTAAAACAAGGTTATTTCTCCAAACTGTTACGAGGCATTGTCAAGTATTGAAGGTAAGGAGATGAATGTTCATGTTGATGGTTACTAAGAAAGATGATATCAAGAAGGAATGCATTAACCCCTATCACACTTTTTAGTAAGGGATAATAGAGGAACATAGGGTATCCATATGGACATATATTGAAATTTCACCCAAGAGGTTATCTCATAAATAAGGAAGATTGTGTGATCATGAGTTAAATTTGATAGAGTCAATAGAGGTCTTGATAGTGATGGCCAATGACAAGTCCCTTGGTATTAATAGATACCCATGTGGTTTTTACAAAGACACTTTAGAATTTTTGGTGGATCAACCTCCTAAATGCATATAAGGAAGTTATTCAAACGAAATATTTAGGAGATCTGGTCAAAAGAAGTTTGTTTAATTTTACTACCAAGGTACGTGAACCATTTTTTCCATGTAAACTATTTTTCCCACTCTCCAACTCATAGGTGAGAATGAGACTTTTGGTACTTTTCCAACCCCAATAAACAATTGGCTCATGAAGAGCCCTAATCAATAATTAGCTCATGGAGAGCAAACATTTAACAAGTGTAATTTGAACCCATATGGAGAGGATAACATATTTTCCTCTGAACTTCCTAAGTTAAACTCAATTAGCATAGGTGAACCAAAACTTATCACTAGTTGGAAGTAAATTACTTTGTTGAATGTCTCTTACAAAATTCTACCCAAAGAACTTATGGGTCAAATATAACTTAACCGATATTATTTTACCTAAGAAAATGATGTTTATTATAGGTCACTCTATCCTTGACAATTTCATTACTATTTGCAATGGAGTGGAATGGGTCATGCCTTGACCTTTTTAATGTACATAAATATACATTACATTGTAATAACAATAACAATAATGAATAAACATGTTAATTATTAAGTAATCCAGAGCTCATAACCTTTCAATCCTGGTGACCAATGTTGTGAAAAAAATAACCAAATAAGCATAAGAAACTCCCAATTCATTAATATAATGCCTCAGTGAAGTTAATGAGTGAATAAATAATAAGCCTCTTCAAAGGGGAAACCTCATATTACAGTATATTCAAATGCACAACACAAGATGAATATTCTAATGAATTTCCTTGATGTATGTATAGGAGATGAAGAGGGTTAGAATGAAGTGTACAATAATAAGTTTACCTTACTATAATTAATATAATGATTGATCCATAATGGATCTACATAATTAACATATGAATATACTTATTCTCCATAGGGGGATTATAATTTGGGACATATTAGAGATGGTGTTGATTTTGTCAAAATTTGCTCATCAATCATTGCTACGTTTTTTAGGCCCTAAGCCACATTTTTTGTCCCTTGTGATGGATGAGTGTTGTCATAGGGTTGCCCCATCTAAAGTGAAAAATTTTCTTCTCATTGAGATATTTCTAATGAGCTATTGTGCACCTGAAACAAAGTTATATGTGAAATTTGTGTCCTTGACAAGGTAATGTTCCAAATATTCCCCACGTGTACAAGTGGTGATCATGTTAGCTCATCATAATTCTAATACGGGGAGTTAGTAACATGTGGGGATCCACTATAGACTTATATAAAAATCATGGAGGTTCCAAGAGGGTTTCAAAATGCTAAACCTAACCCCAATTCTAGCTATTAAAAACCTAGTAGAATGGGGCAAAAGAGTTCACTTTTGGACTAGTCATAGATTGTTCCATAGTATGAGCAAGAATGTGGAGGATATATTAACATATAAATGAGACAAAATAATATTTTAAAGGGATATATAATACCATAGTGTCTCATAGGATTGCAATAAACTTGAACACTTTTGTAATATATACTATAATCTCCATAATATAAGAAGATGGAAGGCACAATCCTTCATTGCATGTTGGTTTTACCATACAGGTTTCTAGGAAAAATAGTTGGGTTCCATTGTGTGGATTTCCTATTGTATCCTATCACGTATGACACAATATTTAAATAATATGAATGGCATGTTTATATTTATGTTAAATCGTTAAAAATACGAAAAAGATAGTTTCATAGTCGATCATAGGCTCATTGTAGTCGTTTTTAAGTTTAGATATATTTTGGCAAGCAGATGATTGGAATATCCAAGATGATTTACAAATCAAATTGGTATCATAGCAGGTTTATTTGTGTGCTTTGTGGTTTGAGAGAAATATGTGCTAACTTTACTCAGGAAATCCAAATATTTGGAAGAGTGTGCCCTCGGGATCTCAAGATTAACACAAGAAGGGTTAAGAAGCAACCACATTAATACTCAAAAATTGAAGACGAGTGTCAAGAAGGACCCATGGATGAAGGAAAAATTATATGTATAGGGTTGCAAGTTCATGTAGATGATATTTATATGAGCATGTGTGTCCTCATGGCTACTCTTGAAAAGAAAATCAACCCTTTTCAAAGAAACCTGAATCTTATAAGAAACTAGAAGATAGTGAGAACTTGAGGAAAGAGAATGAAGAATTGAAGCTTGAAAAAGGGGACTCAAGTAACCAATATTATCATAACTTGTTTAAAATGGAAGTGAAGGTTAAGATCGAATCCTATGAATGTAAGGTAGATGCAATTAAATTGAATCATTGGTTGTAGCATTTAGAAGTCTATTTTCCTGTGCATAATGTACAAGAGGAACAAAAAACATAGCTTTTCCATATTGAAGCTAGAAGGTCATGCACATACTTGGTGGGAGGGACACATCAAGGAACTTAAGGTGGGGGGAAGATCCATCAATGACTAAGTGGTAGGTATTCAAATACCTCTTTAGGTCTTGGTTTTACCCTATTGAGTTTGAAGAGGATACGAGGATTTAGGGGCACTACTATTGATAGAGATAAGAAAAAAGTATACAATAGTGCACTATGAATTTATGAAAATAAGATATTTAATTGGGAATAAATACCTAAGATCTAGATATGGTTATCATGTACCTAGGTGACCTGCACAGTCACATAAGGAAGAAAGTCATGTTATTCAATACCAAGACCATTCATGAGGCATGTGTAAAATCCTAGTACATTGAATTTGACAAGAAAAGGGGACAACCAAATGGTTCAAAGTATTCAATCCATCATGAAGCTTCTAATAAGGGTGAGAACAAGAAGGGAAAATAGAAAATTAAGAAGACTTTCACAACTACACATGTGTGTAAAGACTTCAAAGATCATTGTGACCATTGCAATCTTGATGGTCACACAAAAAAAAAATATTAGAAATTGTGTCCAAAGTTAAATCCCAAGGGGAACAAGCAAGATCAACCTAATAAGGAGAATATTCTAATGGAAGCAAGAAGGGAGATGAGAAATAGCTCAGATGTGGATGAAAAGAGGTAAATGCTTTGTTCGATTCTGGTTTATATGCAAACCTTATTACAAATGACCTAGTAAGTAAGCTCGGTTGGTAAATGCATGATCACCCTCATCATACCCTTTTATTTGGGTGGATAAGGATGTAGAGTCAAAAGTCACCAAAGAATTTAAGCTTAGATTTGCTATCAATGCAAATTTTACTACTGAAATAGAAGTTGATGCAGTACCTCTAGATGCTTGCAATGTAGTGTTTGGTAGCCCCATATTATATGAGAGATGTTATCTCCATGATAAGGGCCAACAAATACCACCTAAGGATGGTGTTTATTTTATCATCAACATGCAAAAGGTGGGGGCTAATATCACTTGATGAGTGCACACCAAGGTAAGAGATTGATCAACTCAATCAAGAAGTATGTACTTCTTTTCTTGAGACAAAACCAAAAAGATACCAATTATATAGGTGTGAAGGAATGCTTTGAAGGATGTAGAAGATAACTTAAGTCCCAATTATAATATCTTTTGTATGCCTACATAGAAGTGTTTAAAGATCTAAAACAAATGCGGCCACATAAGAGGGAAGTGGAGTATGAGATACACTTATTGTTAGACCATCCTTTTCCAAATGTGGGACTATATAGATAGCCCATATTAAAGTCATATGAAGTGAAGAAGCAACTGCAAGAATTGTTGGAGCATGGAATCATAAGGCCAAGTACCTCAACATGAAATTCCTTGGTAATTTTGATACCAAATAAGCACAATACTTGGATAATGCACCTCGACTATATATATCTAAACAAGAATACCCTCAAGAATTTGTACCCATTTCTATCAAACAATGACTTGTTAGATCAATTGCAACATGCAAAGTACTTCACCAAGATGCATTTGAAATCTAGATATTATCGAGTCAGGATCAAGGAAGAAGACACGTAGGATGACGCCTTCAAGGTGAAGTGAGGTCTATATGAGTGGTTACTAATGCCTTTTGGTTTGAGTAATGTACTAACTACTTTTATGTGTTTAATGAATGATGTGTTGCATCCATTCCTAGATTTATTTGTCCTATTTACTTCAATGTAATTTTGGTCTTTGGTTCTACTTGGGAAGAGCATGTGTTACATCTAAAGAAAGTGTTAGAGAAACTAAGGAAATAAATCAACTACTAGCATGAAAAAAGAAGTGTGAGTTTGCTAAGTAGTCCTCAGTGTACTTAGGGCATCTGATTGGTGGGAATGAATTGAATATTGGCCCTACAAAGATAGAGGCCATCCTTAAATGGGCCATTCCTACTAATGTCATAGAAGTTAGGAGTTTTGTCGGAGTTTCCCAATATTTAAGAAAGTTTATAACGTAATTTTCAATTATGGGAGCACCACTACATGTTGTAACTGTAGATTTTAACCTTGTACAATATTTACTACAAACAATTTTTCAGTAAAAGAACATAAAATATACAATGGAAAATACAAACATTACATAGACATTTTTCCCCTGGAAACCCAAACCGAGAAAACCAGCATATTCTATATTCATTCATAGTGATACATTGTTTACAATACAATACACATATAGGAGCCAGCGGCATCCAAAACCCTAACTCAATGACCTGGATTAGTCAACAACCCTAATTCCTTAACCATAAATAGAAAACCATCAGCAAAAAACTATGTGCCGAAAAACCACCCAACAATGGACACGAAAAATGAGGCAAAAACAAAATTCTGGAGGGTGCTGCCCTCGAACCCTTGTGCAACACAAACACTACTACTCATGCAAAGAATATAGCACATACCCAACATTCTCCCACTTGTTGTTTTCTTTACATACAGGGTTACATGGTCAATAATCGAGGGAAGCAATGCCCATGGATCCTCTACACCAAGAGAACTTCTCAGTGCTCACATATTTTGTTAATGAATCTGCAACATTCTTCAAAGTGTCCACTTTCATCAGCAATACTTTCTTTTCTTCAACCATGTTTCTCACAAAGTGATATTGAATATCAATATTCTTTGTCTTTGAATGATAAGTCGGGTTCTTCGCTAGAAAAATTGCACTCTGACTGTCACAATCTATCTTTACAGCTTGTTGTACCAACCCAATACCTAAACACAATCTGTGTAACCATAATGCTTCCTTACTTGCATGAGTGGCTGCCATGTATTTAGCTTATGTAGTTGAAAGTTCCACTACATCCTGTCTTTTTCTCATCCAACTTATTGCTCCTCCAAACAAGTTAAACACATACCCACTTGTAGATCTCCTACAATCTAGATCTCCATCCTAGTCTGCATCCACAAAGCCATGTATATCCAACACTCTGGCCAATCCTGTTCTTGCTTGGTAGCACAATCCATAGCTAGCAGTGCCACGCAAATAAATGAAAACCTTTTTTATTGTTGTCTAATGCTCCTTCCCTGGTTTTGACATATACCTACTCAAAACTCCCACTGCATGTTCAATGGTTGGTCTAGTACAGACCATTTCATACATCAAATTTCCAACTTCTCTCACATATGGAACACAAAACATGTCCTCCTCATCTTCATGTGTCTTGGGACACTTATCTATAAATAACTTTACACCAACAAGAATAGGAACCTTTACTGGTTTACATTCATGCATATTAAACCTCTGTAATATTGTCTCGACATATTTTCTCTAATTTAACCAGAGTTTCCTCTTTTTCGATCTCTTTTAATTTCCATTCCCAAAATGAAATTTGAAGCATCGAGATCCTTCATGTCAAATTTAGATATCAACTGAGTTTTCACATCCTGGATAATCTCCTTGTTGTTTCCTATCAACAACATGTCATCTACATACGAGACCAAATAAATCAAATTATCACCAATTAATTTAAAATACACACAGTGATCCTCTTTGCTTCTTGTGAAGCCAAGTCCCAGCATATAAGTATCAAATTT